>LIEC01010595.1:0-83695 GCA_001925005.1 Drosera capensis | reverse complement strand
ACTTACCCGCTGTCGTAGTGAGTGTTACTGTGCTGTGCTGTAGAACATCTACACATTTTCCACTTGTACACTTTTGTGAATTCGCTTTGCAGCTGTTGAGTACTTATGAGGCCATCTGATTTGAGTCCCTGATATCCGTTGAGATTGTGAAGATTTTTGGGTTTAGTGACACGAAGATAATTTGGTTCTTAATGAAATAATCACTCTCTTTGGGTTGATCTGATAGAAATTATTCCAATGTGTTCGTTGTCTCCTCCATCATCATATTACCTACGAATTTCCAGTCTCAGAATCATATGGATTTGATACTTCCAAATGAGATCATCGGAGATGATGATATTTTTAGTTTCTCGGTCTATTAAATTGTTCAGTTTTCTGAACTTGATCATTTTTGCTCATCTTTTTTTCTCGAGTACTGATTAATTTTCATGTTCTGGTAGGTTGAACAAAGAGCCACCCAACCTGACCTTCGGGAAGAAAGAAAAAGGTGGCATCAACTTCACATCAAGTGTGACTAACACTCATCTGGACCTGGAGACGGTGAAGGCAATTTGCAGTGAATATAGAATTCATAATGCTGATATAACTCTGAGATATGATGCCACCGCAGATGACCTTATAGATGTTATCGAAGGTAGCAGGGTACATATGCCGTGCATCTATGCTGTGAACAAAATTGATCAGATCACACTCGAAGAGCTTGAGATTCTTGACAAACTTCCCTCATTACTGCCCAGTCACCTACTTAAATAGAACAATCAATATCTTTCTTGCGCTGGACTTTGGTTTTCTGATCTCTTTGTCTCCTCAGATGTCTGAAGCGTTGAAATTGTATTCTACTATCTTTTCACTTTGAATATTTTATCAGCTTAAGCTATTTACATGCTGAACATGTGTCCTTGCGGCAACATGCAAACCGTTCCCAACATCTTATTAGCTTTTCCAATCTTTGGAAGCTGGAGTCTGACTAACCTACCAATCTTTGGAAGGATAGAGATACTAAATGAATGTATCAAACTCAAATATATCTAAATCAGGTCCTTTATTCTTTTGAACAGCATGAGTCCATGATTTTATATTTTTTTTTTTATATTTTGTTTTAACTTGCTGTGTTGAACTTATACTTCTATTGTGAAATTTGTTGTTCATGTCTGTTGACAATCATTTGTATAATCATGTGGCACCCACTTGGAATGGAACCTTGATGGCCTTCTGGACAAGATTTGGGAGTACCTCAATCTTACACGTATTTATACAAAACCCAAGGGAATGAATCCTGACTGTGAGGATCCCGTGATCCTTTCTTCGAGAAAGAGGACCGTCGAGGATTTCTGCATTCGGATACACAAAGATATGCCAAAGCAGTTCAAGTAGTAAGTACCTTTCCCTTCATTTTCTTCTTTTGGTTAATCTCCTCCGTTTACCTTACCTTCAAGGAAGGTAAACAAAGAAAGATACCTTTTAGCAACATAGCTTCTTCCATCTGCCAAGGTTTCAAGTTTATGAGTGTTCAAATCTATCTTGCAATATTTTGTACGACATTTAGTATTTTCTTGGTGCTTCTTTTCCGCATTTGTTACCATAAAAATGAGAAAGAAGGCTAGATCTTTACTTTCCTCCCCTGGATTTTCCCCATCAACTTCAATCTATATACAATAGTATTCTCTCTTTTGGACGCAAGATTTCCTTTACTACACTACCATTTCTATCATGAATTTGCCACGGTTGCTATATCTTTTTTGGTTAGAGATATCAACTTTGATCAACTTGTTTTTCTTTGGCTTGCAGTGCGTTGGTCTGGGGATCAAGTGTGAAACATAAGCCCCAAAGAGTTGGCAAGGTCTGATATAAAACTCTTACCGTTATGTATTCATTTTTGCTATGTAGCGCTGAGATACTGCTCAGCTTGACGTCAGTGAGGTTCTAACGGTTCATATTCATATCTTTTCTGAATCAGGAACATGAACTTGAAGACGAGGATGATGTTCAGATAATAAAAAAAGTGTGATCATAAAATTCCCAGAACTGAATATTTTCTAGAAAGCTTGGTGTTTGAATGTGGATGTACTGATAGGTGAGTACTAACCAACATCAGTCACTCTCTCTTGCGAGCAGAGCTACTTGTAATACTGGTGGCATTTGAAGTCAGTTTTGGCTCATTTTTATCTTGTCGGTCTAAATTTGTCCAAAGGCAGAGAGTGCAGGCATGGCTATACTGTCGCATGCATGAATGTGAAAAACAATCTACTGGACTAGATTATAGACATTGGTGATTATCAAACATAAAAAAATAAAAATTGTTATTGACATTGGAGTCTTGATCGATCAAGTTTTTCCTGATTTTGAATTCTGGAATTTGATCAATCACCATCTTTTCCTTGACCTGATGGTGCTGCCGCATGAGCTACCTGTTTGCACTGAGTTTGGCAATACTGCTGGTTTGACCTGTGCAAAACACTGGAGTGCGGAGCTATTTTCTGTTTCTTGCTGTATCATGAAGATATCAGATATTATAGAGGACTCCAAAAGCGAATCCATCCTTGCAGTTGCTGAAGTTCTGTTCTCTAAATGCCGATCTTTGTTTTTGCCGCATTATATTGTATCTAGATCTGTCCACGGTTCTGGAACCACAGATCTGGAACTGAAACCGATAGTTCCAGAACCGTCTGCTCCGGTTTAAGAGAAGGATAAACCGAAACTGAAACCGAAACCTCTTAGGTTGGTTTCGGTTTCGGTTCAATAACGGTTTAGGTTTCGGTTTTAACTAAATACAACTTAGTTATTTTTCTTTATGTTTTGATATCGTCTTGCACATGAGTTGCATGTCAAATAATATTATTCAATAAATCGTTTAAATTAAATATAATATAAGATTGAAAAATATCAAAATATATATAACTCTATAAAAAATTATACTTAATGTTCTTAAGATACGATCCATATATGAGAAAATGGATCAATGATAGAAATTAAGTATTTTGGCTATAAGAATTTAAGATAAAATGAATTTTGAGATATGAAAAATGAAAATGAACTAATAAATTATGAAACATTTCAAGTTTTAAGTGGGAAATAGACGGTTTGAAAACGAAACTGAACCGACGATTCTGATTTTGGTTCTGTTTTTTGTGGAACCTAAAACGAACCGATGTCTTATGGTTCAGTTCCGATTTTAGTTGGTTTCGGTTCTATTACGATTTCAGTTCCCTAACCAACGGTTCGTTTTCGGTTAGGTTTCTAATTTGAACTGAATCGTGATCTAGTCTAATTGTATCTATGAATTTTGGTATTGAAGGGGTCTCTTGAATTGATTTAGGTCCGTTATCAGCAGACAATATTTGATGGCATGGTTGTCGATGCCATGAAAATGTGGTGACAATAGCACAAACACAACCATCTAAGAAGATATTAGCCGGCGTTGTTTCAACATGTTTGGTAACTTGAATGGATGGACTGGATCATAATGTGTCGTTCAGTCGTTCTAGACTTATAGTTACCATGTAAACTTTGTACAACAAATTGATATTTGAACGAGCCGAATTGTAGTATAGAGTTGGTTTCTTAAATCTCTTAGTACACTTCCAAGTGACCCCATTAAGATTTCAAGACAAGTTTTGGAATTTTGCTTATGTTTCAACCTCATCAACGCAGAGCTCATATTGAGCATAACATATATAAATTAAAACGAATAAAAATATTCAGTAGTGAGCTCCAATAGAATCCTTGAAATCCAAACTCGAGCATGGGCTACAATCGGTCATTGTTATTTGACATCCAAAATTTTCTCATAAACACAATTAAAAAAAGTGATATAATCGATAGCTTTTTTACTATTCACACAAAAAGAAAAAAGAATTAGTGCTATTTTCAATCTTAGTTCGAGTTCGAGTAGAACTCAACTCGTTACGAATAATACAGGCTTGAGTTCGACCATGAATACCCGACTCATGTACAGTAGTGCTAAATAGATAATCTCGCTACAATTTTCTATTCAATTTCCTAAGAGCATTTGCAATGGGTTCCTATCCCTCTCCTCATCTACATGTTTGAGGAATTTGTCAAAAACAACCCACACAATGGACTCTCTATCTTTATCTCCTTCCGCAATTGATTCCCTATTTCTCTGATGGTTCTCTAGCTCTTGGAGTCCATTTCGCCTGTCTCTATATCAAAAAAAAGTGACACATAAGCACTTCTGAAATTGTGTTCACCACTCATCCTTTTCTCTATCCATTTCATTTCTCTCTCCTCTTCGTTTTTCTCTTCATGACGATTGCCGAGATTTCATCGAATTGAATTTTTTGATGTAGATTCTAGGGTTTGAATGAGATTTTTTCTTTTGATTCCGATTTATATCAAATTGGAATTTTTTTAGAAGGATATCATATTGAGATTATTTGAGCTTGAGACTTGAAACAAGATTTGAATTTTTTTTAAAAGATTTTTTTTGAAAGTTTTTTTTCTTTTCAGATTTTGATTAGGATTATGAACAAATTTCATTTTTTTAGTCGTGTTTTTATTGAAAATAAATTTCATTTTTCTTTATTTTTAAATAGATTTTAGTGTATATAGAAACTTAAAGAAAATCATTGGACGTAACATATGAAAACTGGATTCCCATACATAAAAAAATGAGAATAAAATAAAAATAAAGATAAAAAAACGGTTATAAGTGGTTCCATCATCCTCATTTTTGACTGTTTTATACACCCTCAAACCCATAAATTAAAACCGCACCACCTCTCTTCCCCTTTTCCTCTCTCCACCTTCGTCACCTCGCTCGCTCCACTTTGCCCTAACCAAAAATCCCCAAATCATCCATCGAATCGACACACCAAACCCTAATCGCACACCGAATCACACATCAAACCCTAAGCGCACTCCGAATCACTCCCCCCCCCCCCCCCCCCACACACACAGACTCTCCATTTCTCTCGCTCGCTCGCTCGCCCTTGCGCGATGTCGAAGCACGAGGAGACCAAGCTACAGACCGAGGTGTTGTTCAAGGAATTGAACGAGTCCAATTTGGAGCAAACAATCGAGGAACTGTATGAGGTAATGAATTAATTACGTAATCTGATATTCATCGAGTTGTTCATTTTGATCGGTCTGGTTGCTGGTTTCGTAAAAGGGTTAGCTCAGTGATAAACGATTATTTCCTGAACCATTTGGTCAGGGTTTGTTATCTCCTGGGATCTTAGGAAACAGTATCTTTGTTATGAGATTGCGTATATCTCGCCCTTTTTGAGACCCTGTATTGATCGAGTTTCTCGTTTGATCGGGTTTACTTTGCCGATTTTGTAGAAGCGATCCTTTCCCCATCCATTGTGATCAGGTGTTCGATATCTCCTGGTTCATCCAGAAACAGTCTCCTTGGTATAAGACAATGTATATATTAACTGGGTTGTTGTCCTTGTCTTTTGTAGGGGTGTGTGGGATTAGGGTTAGGGGTGGAGTGGTGAGGTTGGTAGAATGATGATGTGGGGTTTAACATGAAGGGATTTGGGTTTTATGGGGTTTGGATGATTCATTCATGTTTGTGTTTTGAGAAAATTTGCATTGGATGTGGGGGGAATTGGGATTTTGTTTGAGGGTTTTTGATGGGGTGGGTTAATTGAGTTTTGAGCTGTGGCAATGTGTGTAGTTTTATGAGATGAGTGTATGGATTAATGATGGGTGATGTTTTAATGGATCATCGTAGTTCCCTTCACGTGATTTGACTTGCAACTTGATTTGCAAATAGAATGACTTGTGGCATTATATGAGTTTGTAACCTGTAGGAGTCCTAAGTTCTGGAAATTGGAGAAGGGCGTGATTGGTATATTTTGTGTGTTACATATTGTAAGGGATTAAGTTTCAAAAGTCCAGAGAACACATTGTTGGGAAGATGTTTGAAGATGTTTGTGGTGTGCCTTTTCGGTGTTGGTTTCTCACTTAACTTACAAAGTCATCTAGGTCCTTGTTTTCCTGGATGTACTGAGGTTTTAAGAGCTTCATGTTAAATCTGAAGGTATTGTTCTTAGCTTGATTTTATTGGTCTTATCTTGAAATGATTTTGTTGCTTTTATACAGATAACAAGATGTGGAGACCCCGAAAGTGCTTCACTCCTGCGAAGCTGCTTGAACCACAACAGTTTGTTTAGGAATCCGCAGCTGCATTCTGCTATTGTTTCGGTTTTTAAATTCCTTCTCTGTCAAATAAATTTCAGCAAAGTATTTACGGACGTTCTAGGAACTGCAATCAATGAGGGTTTCCTTGCTGATCTCTCGGATGAGTTATGTTTGTCAAGTCCTGAAAAGATTACTATGGGCCTTGCGTTGTCAGAGTCTGAAGATCCCAATAACAGAAAGTGTGGTGAGTTCTTTGTGGTTGTTTTTCCTTGTAGAGTTGCACTTTCCATGTCTTTTCGTGGTCTTGTTACTCATATATACCACATGTTTTTCGACCATGGTCAGTGAAGCACTTGTTTTTCTTTTTCTTTCTCTTTTTCAGGGAAGAACTTCTGCATGGCCCAGATTGAGAAGTTGTTTGCTAGTCCTAGTAACATAGATGTAAATCAGCAGATCCAAGATGTTTTCATGTTTCTCCATCGATTTGAGGATCCCTCTAAGTATCTGGATACATTTACCGGGATGCTACGTCTTGTGCAATTCAGAGATTCTTCTCCTATTGATTTAGCTCCATATGTCTCTGACGAGCTAGAGGAGGCTGACATTTTAAGGTTTTTTCTGTTTCCCATTCATCATGTAGTGTGCCTCCAATCACAGATTTGAATATCTTCTTCTGCGTGTCTCTATTGTCTGTAGGAACTTGGACTTTTTGGATGATTGCAATGACATTGACTTCGATACTGTTGTGGCTGAACTTGAGAAGGAAAAGAGTGTGGATGAAACCATAAAGGAACTAGGCTATGGATGCACGATCGACACCTTGAAATGCACTGACGTCCTGTCTCGGTTCTCTCCACTGACTGAAAAAATAGTTTCAAGGATAATTGGCATTATTGCTCGCACTTATACTGGCCTAGAAGATAATCAACTTACGTTTTCAGCATTCCTTACTGGAAGTGATGGGAACCCAGCAGAAGATGTGGCATCAATTAGCTCATGGAATATTAGCATCCTCATTAATTCAATTAAAGAGCTAGTAAGTTTTTCCTTTTCAATTATTGTCCTTGTACCATTTGGGGAAAAAAATCGAATCATCTGAATGAGATGTTATATTAAATGGTGATGAAAATATGAAAACTATTTATGTTACAATGTAAAATCGTAAGCTATGAAAAAAAAAACCCCCTTCTTGGTGGTTGCACTATTGGCACTTTGCAGAGAATATATTCCGTTTGGTGCTTATCATGTGTGTTGATGTTCAGGCTCCTGATATCAACTGGTTGGTTGTTGTGCAATCCCTAGATCATCAGGGATTCTATCTTCCTAGTGAGGGTTCATTTGATTGTTTGATGACTATTTACAAGCACGCATGCCAGGTATGCCTTGTTGAAATCAGGTTTGCGTCTTTAGATTTCAACTTTGACTTTGTAACATATAATTATTTTTATTTGCTAACTGGGCTGAATGTTGAAACCCTCATCTACGTTCCATTTTCTTCTGTCAAATTGCTGACTTCAGCCATTGTAGGAGCCTTTTCCACTGGCTGCTGTTATTGGTTCGATATGGGATAACGCTGAAGGACAGTTGTCATTTCTCAAGTATGCTATCTCTGCACCTCCAGAAGTGTTTACCTTTTCTCACTCCTTGAGGCAACTGGTAAGATGATATTTCAGTTGAATCCTTTCTGCTTGGATTTATGGTTTGGTCGTTCACTTTTTTTTTTTTTGGAACACCTCTTGCAGGCAAACATTGATGCAGTCCATGGACTCGAGACTCAAGTTGCTAATTCCAACCATGCATGGCTATGTCTGGATCTTCTGGATATCTTCTGCCAATTTGCTGAGAGAGGTCATGCTGCTGTGGTGCTATCAATGCTTGAGTATCCTCTTCAACACTGTCCTGAAGTATTGCTTCTCGGGATTTCACACATCAATGTAACAATCTTATACAATACTGCTCCTTAGATTGCTATTTAGTCTCTCAAATGCAACTTTATTGAAGCAATTGAATACCCTGACCTTTTAGTTTGCATTGAACCGTTTTAACGTTTTGTTGTCAAGTATGTTGGGATATGCCATGCGTCTTGCAAGTTGGTGTTATTCTTTACTGGACAATGGACATGATATCGAAGCACCAGTTTGGTGGGGATAGCGTTGCATTTAAGTGCAGTATTTCAATCACTACAAAAAGCAACCAAGAGTATCCCCCCCCCCCCCACCCCCCCCCCCCCAACCCCCATCTCGAAAATTTGTCTGGTGGAACATATGGATGATGCTTGTGTCTCTGACTTCTTTGTTTCCATGTCACTGTTAGTTTGTCTTTCGAAATCGAGGCCAATATTGTGTTAATCCTTTGTATGTTTCTGTGCAGACTCCGTATAATTTTCTGCAGTTCGAAGTGTTGTCTCGTGTTTTCCCAAATATAATTGGTGATCCTATGGGATCCAGAACTGTGCATCACCTTTGGCATGCCAGTTCTTCTCTTGTGTTGCTGGGATTTGTGAATATTCTTAACTCCAATTGTGAAAGCACACCCAGAGTTGTGGACATCTGCCAGGAGATAAAGGTGAAAAATGATCTTCATTTTGTACTTAATTTCCTCTCCCTCTTCCACCTACCCCCCAACACACATACCCACCCACACCCACGCCCACGCCCACGCCCTTTGGAAAAAGTTTTTCCTTTATTTGAAAAAGGCTTGTGATTGTTCCATAAGAAGTACAATCTTATTGGATGGTTGAGGAATTTACTCCCCTGAAGTTTGAACTGTACCTAAAACTCAAGTCGATGATAGAAGACCGTAATAATATTTGCCTTGTGTGAAAGTTCATATAGGCATGAAGTGTGGACAAATGCATTGGCGATCTCAAATCAAGTGATAGATGAAAACCACAAACATCCACAACAAAAAGGGGAGTTGCCAGATTTGTTAACATGTTGAGTAAGGAACTTCACCAAAAACTCTAGTTGGAAAAAAAAAAAGCCGAAATACTTGTATCTTTATGGTCCCCTTCAAACCAATGCCTTTCATGTGCCTGGAGTGTGGAAAATGTACCATCCCCATCATTTACCGAGTGTCAAAACAAGCTAATACTAAACGATACCACAACAAATAAGAGGATTTAAACTCGTAACGGTATGTCAAAACTCATAACCTATTTTGATGCCATGTTGAGGAACGTGCTGGTCAAACTCTACTTAGACTGTAAGACATCAAGTTGATGATTTAAGTTCCACAATACTACTTGTATCTTAACACACACGACCGGACATGATCAATGTTTACATCCGTGCCGATATAGCTTAATAATTTCCAGTCATCCCATAGTTTTCTCCACACAGGGTTTCCACCCAGCAACCTAGATCAACCATTCAACCGGGTAGTTGTGGTGGAAACTATTAGCAAGCTGCAAATAGTAAAAAGAAAACGGAAAGAGTGGATGACTGAATGAGGGATTCCAAGAAAATCGTAAAATGATTTCCGAATTTGCTGTGTTGGTATCCTTGCTGAACTTCTTTGGTACTGATTCCTTCACTGTGCTGTATGTTTTTGGATCTCCATCTATGCCGTTTTGAACCATTTAACTCATTTTTTCACCATGTGTAAGGCAACCATTAATATTGAATTCCAAATCTGTTGCTATCACTGTTGATACTCTTCTCATGTACCATTTGTGTAGAAGTTTTCTACTAGTACTTTGATATCTGTCTTAGCAGTTTCATCTTATGCTCTGAGTTTCAAAAGAAAGCTGAATGTAAATTGATTCAGTTTTTACCTTGCTGCCTTTTAACCTGCAGATTCTCACCCCAGTCTTGGAGATGCTGCCACCTTCTCATGGTATCAGACTGGCAGCCATTGCTTCTCAAAAAGAATTGTTGGATCTCGAGAAATGGCTGAGTGATAATTTAATTACTTATAAAGATATCTTTTTTGAGGTACATTGCTGGTGTCTATGTGTGTCAATTTTGTGTAATAGTATATTATTAGAAGTTTCCATAAGTTGAGGTCATGATGCTATTTGGCAGGAGTGTGTTAAGTATTTAAAAGAGATTCATTTAACAAAACCACTACAAGGTACTGATAAACGACGAGTTTCAGACACTGCTTGGATGATCCATCCCCAGACTACTTCAACCTTCTTGAAGGTTTCCTTCTAATCTTTATAGTCAGTCATTTCTTATATTTTTTCTAGTAGATTCCGGCCATTAAATTTTCCTTTGCTCTTGTAGGTGCTTCAAGCTAATTCCTCGATACTGACAACGAGTCAACATTCTGATGAAATAGAAAGGATGCGAATTTCACTGCTTAATGCTAATTCAAGCCAGCAGAATGAAGGGGTTAATGATTCACCCAGCCCTGTCATTTTTGCTGAGGATATTGAGTCTGAAGCAAACTCATACTTCCAAAGAATGTTTGCGGAACAACTTACAATTGATGAGATGGTCCAAATGCTTGGACGGTTTAAAGAATCTTCCAACAAAAGGTTGCTTTCCTGTTCAGTATATGCCTAGGGGTCCTTTTTTAATGTGATACGAACAAAAAATATTGCTTTATAATCCACCTCTAACCTCTCGCATCCTTCCATAGAAGCGAGTTTCTCTGTTATAATTTCTGCTTGCTGAATGTACCCTTTGGTTGCTTGTGTGACGAATTGAAGGGGTTCCTTTGCTTCAGTGATTTTTAATCCTGCATCGTTGTTGTAGCAGTGAACTTCTTCTGAGTTGTTAAGATCAGGCCTCTTAGGATACTCGAAGGGTTTCCTTTTAGTATATCTGATGTTGCCACTCCTTTTGTGTGGGTTAAGTCAGTGGTATCCGTAACTTGAGCAAGATTGTTCGTGGAGTAAATTGAGGAGAAATGAGCTCTTTGATTGCATAGTCATGCTTCCGACATCAAGCATAAAAGTTTTGTAGCCTTTTGTTTCTTCTTTCTTTCTTGTTTGTACTTTCCTTCCCTTTCCTGAGAGGGGGTGAGGGGAAAGTCCTGTAATGCTAGAGTTTTTGTTTCTTTACTGGAGGGCTAAAGTGTGATGTGTTTGATAAATATTTAATGGTTTTACAGGGAACAGTCCATCTTTGAGTGCATGATTGCCAACCTCTTTGAAGAGTATAGGTTCTTTCCCAAATATCCTGAAAAGCAACTTGGACTTGCTGCTGTACTATTTGGTGAGTTATTCTATTTACAGTGATGTATTTTGTACTTGACAGAATCTTTCTGCAGCATACATTATGTGCGCTAGAGGCTTAGATGGATGTACCTTGAAGATTTTTTTGCCTTAATTTTTTGAAGGTTCCTTGGATTAGTAATCCCTTCAAGATCAATGTACTTTTTTCCGCTCTCTGGTGGTTATAGTTATTTGTGTTTTCAAGATTCTCAGTTATTTACCTGAATACTGCTGTATTGTTCTTTTGTCATTTTGTATTTAGATATTAGGCTTTGAAATTAAATTACGATTGTGAGGTCTTGCAACTTTTGCAAACTTAGGCTTGTGTTTATGGCATAAAACTCTTGTTCATGGCATAAAACTCTTGTTCATGGTCACCTTGGCTAGATATTTGATACCAAATGAGAGGGTTTACGTCAGATTGATAGCCACCCGTAAAAACCATCAGAGGACAAAATTGATCTACTTATGGAAACTCCTGTCAAGTATGCCATGGTCATAGGTTTAGTTCTGGGTGGAATTAGCATCTCAATGTGTAAATGTGCAAGATTATATTGTGTGCATTTTCCTCTCTTAAGACACTGGTTTAATCTGGAGAGATATTATGATCCATCTGGATGTTTCTTCTTTCATTGATGTGGATGCTCCCTCTGTGCTTCAATGACAAACATTCATTTCAATACTGTGGCAAAATGTGTTTTAACCCTTCCAAAGGTTATGACATGCTCCGGGGTATTTCTTGAAAGGTGCTAGAGGTCCATGGTTATTTTCTGCATCTATGGACTCCTGAAATTGGTGACATGAGGAGGATAGAAAACTGATTTGCTTGTCAAATATGTATTTTTGATACTGACAGATGGATGAAATTTTTCCCAGGCTTGCTAATCAAGTATCAGCTGGTAACACATATTACGCTTGGTATTGCACTTCGTGGCGTTTTGGATGCATTGCGGAAACCTGCAGATTCCAAAGTTCGTCAAGGGTTTTTTAATGAGCTTTTGCCTTGTTGCTATTTTATTTAAATGCTAATATTTTTCTCCCTTCCTCTCTGTGTGTGTTTCTGACAGATGTTCTCTTTTGGGACTAAGGCCTTGGAACAGTTCAAAAATCGTTTAGATGATTGGCCTCAATACTGCAATCACATCTTACAAATATCTCATCTGCGTGGAACTCATCCTGAGCTTGTTGCTTACATTGAAGGGGTCCTTGCTAAGATGTCGCATGGGGCGAATGGTTCTATTGTTGATCAACTACATATGTCAACAAATGGCACTATAGCAAATGAGGTAATTATGGATTTACCCCCTTAGGGATTTGGTTCTGTTGTTGTTGGTAGTGCTGCTTGTTTCATTAGGAGGGGGGAGGGAGGGAGAGGAAGGGGTGGGGGGCTGGGAATGCTGTGGCTGTATAGGAGTGCTATTGAAATCTTTATCGCTGCTGCTATACCTATTAATATTAACCTCATTTTCTTTTCATTGGACTCTGAATTTTTGTAGTTCTATTTTGTTGGTAAATTATTGATGCGCCAACTCTACCATACCCTTGTAATATATGTAATACGTGAGGCCCTGTGTAGTTTTCTCTTCTCTTCTCAACGAATTAAAATTGTTTGGTATAGTTATCTATTTAAAAAAAAAAAGACAAAATGAAAGGGAAACAGAAAACATAAGAAAGAAAAGATGGTATACAATTTTTGTTTTCTGATTTCTTGAAATGTAAGTCTCGGTTGCCAAAAAATTGTCATTTTGGTCTATGTTGCTGGTTTTGTGTTTCCGGTTCTGGTTTTCGCAATTTTTTCTTGTAGCACCAAACAGCCCCTGAGTTATCAAGTTACTGAATCGGAAAGCATGGTACATGGTGAACTGATTGGTTGACTTGAAAATCTTCTAATTACCAGGTTGATGTTTGACTCCTCTAATACATAAAAGGAAAGCCTATGGAATTTGCTATGTTTTTCTGTTATAAATGCATATACTATAGTATCGTAGAGGTAACTTTTGGGTGGTTCGAAAACTATATCCTACCATACATAGTCGCTAAAAGGTCATTAGTCAGAGATCTCACCGGTTTATGAAGTCTCAATGAATTTTTATTTTAGCTCTTTTTTCTTTTTCTTTTTTTTTCTATTCTCTCTCTTTTTCTCTCTTTTTTTCTTTTTTAGTTTTTTTAGTTTTTTATTTTTTTTAGTTTTTTTTCTTTTCTTTTTTTCTTGCTCTCGAACCAAGTATCCTTGGCTGTGACTCTGTTTGAGTGTCAAGTTTTCTCAGTTGTGTTCCTTTTCTTCTCGGTCTCATCTTTTGTTTCATTATATTCCATAGCTGCATTTATAATGATTAGGTTGATCTCTCAGTAGATTTAAATGAGGGAGTCCAGGTATTTCCTTCCTGACTCGGCCATTCCGTATCTGTAGAAAAAGCAAAAGTTTGTCCTGCATGAATGCTTTTTTGTCTACTGAGAGATACACTCAGTTTCTTTACTGTTGTGATATTCTCCCCAATTTACTCTGGTTGCGACATTAGTTATGATGTGAACATAAACAATTTCTCGGGATGGATTCCTTTCTTCTTTGTCCTTTTTCAACCACAATTTGAGAGTTTCCGTGAACTAATTTAGTGCCCCTGCTACAGCCATCATTACCTTTACAACTTCAAAGAAGTTCATTGGACGGTGGAAACAAGGCCGCTGGAAGCATAAGCAGCTACTCAAAGCCACTTCTGTCCTCTGGGTCTCAAGCCACTGTTGTCTCCTCGAGTGATGCAGCCAACAGCCAGAAAGTACGACATGCTCCGCCACTAAGTGCTGCTGTTATTCCATATCTTCTGTTCCTCCAATCCTCCGATGTTGATTACATAATGGACTTGTATTTATGTGCATGCAAACACATTTATAGGGATTGACAGATTTATGTCATGACACTCGAGCTCAATCCTATGCTTGTTTGTGTCCATACTTGAAATCCAATCCTAGTTCATTTAAAAATTGTGGGATCTAGATTATATCATTAGCTTGATAGAAATAATCAGGAATTTAGTTGGGTGGGTAGTCAGTCTTGAAGATTTTTCATTTCATTTAAGGACTTAAATCTTTATCCCTTTATCGCTAAACTTTAATTATCTGAGTGGATAATCCTATATGCTGCATTTACTTTTCTTCATGTTTTTTATGATGCTAAAATTATCATCTAATGTTGTTCGAGTGGTAAAAAGCTCTGACTCCGTATTTTCTTTCTTGGATGCAGAGTCCAGTCAGTGGATCCTTGATGCTGTCTTCTCCAGGAATTGCTCGAGCATCTCGAGGAAGTACTTCTACTCGTAATTCTCTATGGCTTACCTCTTGATGAAAAGTTTTGTGTTAAAGCTTAATGTCTCATTACATTTGTCTTATGATGTGTTCACATCATTTATCAGATTGACGAAATCCCTTTAAATTTTTGCAGGGTTTGGTTCTGCGTTAAACATAGAAACACTTGTTGTTGCTGCAGAGCAAAGAGAAACACCGATTGAGGTAAATATTATACATTGAGTTCGAAATTAAATTTTCTATAACCATTAAAGCTGACCAGATAAGTATTTCTTTTAGACGTATAGTTACCTCCATGAGTAAATAAGTATGATACAGAGACGGTCACAAATATAGGAGCATTCACATTAGAATCTCTCAAGTCTTAACAGATTTTCTATTTTCTATACCCAAAAATACCTTTTACACACTTTTCAGAATCCTTTTTAGAATCTTTATTTATTAACCTCTTATTTTGAATCTCTATATAACATTAAAATAATATTAAAATTTTGTTTTGCTTTGTTTTGTTTTTTGTTTTTTGTTTTTAAAATGGTTGATCATTCTCCATTGAATCATGAAGCGTTTTACAAGCGTAAATTATCAATTATAAGCGCATTAAGGGCATCACTCAAACAGTAATCAACATAACATATGAAACTATCAACTACAAGATTTCCATGAATTCCTTAAGCAAACCAGTGCATCATGTCACGGATGGGCTAAGAATCTAACCCCGTGACAATCAGGATTCCTGCACTGCTGCTGGTGCAAGCGTAAATTATGCTCTTGCCATATAAAATAAACAGCTGCAGCATGGCCTCTCCTCCTTCTCAACATCTCTGTCCTGCCACAGGAAACTTTAAGGAACCACGGCCACCATTCACACCATCTCCTCCTTCGAAAGTTAAGCTTCAGAAGCTGTACAAACACCGGAGTGATCACCTCCTCCACATAAGCACAACTGAAGAAAATATGCTCAAAGGATTCAGGGCTAGCTCCCCAAAAACTACGAGTCTTCATGTATAATACCAATCCTGCATAACCACTCCTTGGTACGTAATCTCCCTTTAGCCAGCAACCAAACAATCACACCATGCCGAGGAAAGATATCCTTGTGCCAAGCAAGTTTCCACCAACCACAAGTATGAACATCAGGACTCAAGTCTTTGTAGATGACCGACAGAGACTGAGGGGAATCATCATGATCATATTTACCAACAATAGCATCTTTGACCCTCAAGATTGCTTTCCAACACCACAAATCAGCATTAAGAGTCCAGAACTCCCGTCCTTTTACATAAAAACCATGCACCCATTCAATCCAAAAACGATCTTGCTTATTAGCAATAGCCCATACCAGCTTCGCAAGGACAGCTATATTCCACCTTTTCAGAAATTTAATACCCGAACCACCTTTCTTCTTGGAAATACATAAGTCCTCCCACGCCACAGCTGCATTTTTCGCCCCATGGCATCTCCCAGTCCACAGAAACTTTCGACATAAAGCATTAATTTCATCAACAACAGCACTTGGGAGTCGAAATACCTGGCACCAGAAAGTTTGAACTCCGAGTAAAACAGAATTGATGAGCTGAATACGACCTGCATAAGTTAACAAATGAGCTTCCCATGAACTCAGCTGTGCAGTAATCTTCTCTACGAGAGGTAAATACTGAGACACACTAAGACTCTTAGCAGATATAGGCACACCCAAATATCTTAAAGGTAACACTCCCTCATGGAAACCAGTCATCTGAGTAAGATTCCCCTTCTGCAAAGATGTGAGCCCACCCATGATAAGCACACTCTTGCTTTGATTCATAGCAAGGCCTGAGACATCTTCAAAATGCTGCAACTTCTCACTCATCATGCTTAGAGAGTGATTATGCCCTTTATACAAGACTATTAAATCATCAGCAAAATTAAGCCGGATGATTTTATTAGCCTTACACCGAGGATGGTATCAAAACTCAGGACAAGCACCAACTTGCAAGAAACATCAAACACGGTATTCCATGCATATCACAAAGATATAGGGAGAAACAGGGTCGCCTTGTCTCAGTCCACACTTACCATGAATTAAAATTTTGTTTGTTTATATAAAAAAAACATAACGTCTACTTTTCATTACCAAAAATACATAGCATCCCTATTTTGCATAATCCAATCCAAGTGCTCTAAAACGTTGTTTTGAATGTTTTTTTTTTATATAATCCACAGATAAGCCCCTGTTTTGAGAATCTCGTGTTTCATGTTCAAGGAACATTGCTCCTTGTGAATTTATTTTGTGATCTTTTACCATCTCTTTTGCAGGCTCCATCTTCAGATATTCAGGACAAGGTGTCATTTATCGTCAATAATATATCAGCTACTACTGTTGAAAGCAAAGCCAAAGAATTTTCTGAAATTTTGAATGAACAGTATTATACCTGGTTTGCTCAGTATATGGTGATGAAAAGGTGAGAATAGGGTAATCTGTCGTGTTCATTTTGGTTATGCTCATGTAATATTCTTTTAATATATGAAAATCCTGAAATGACCTTCTGAATGTCTTACAGGGCAAGCATTGAGCCGAATTTTCATGAATTATATTTGAAGTTTCTGGAAAAGGTCAATTCAAAAGGCCTGATTAAGGAAATTATTAAGGCTACCTATGAAAATTGCAGGGTAGGCGTTTTGACAAGTTTCATGTTTTTTTGCCAGTGGTTTAAACATCCAATGGTTTTAATGTGCTTTTACTCTGTAGGTGCTTTTGGGGTCAGAACTTATTAAATCTAGTTCAGAAGAGCGTTCCTTGCTCAAGAACTTGGGAAGTTGGCTTGGGAAGCTTACTATTGGACGGAATCAAGTTCTGACAGCAAGAGACATAGATCCGAAGTCCTTGATTGTGGAGGTAATCTATTGTTTGAATGCATGTTTTTTTTTTTCATGATTCCTTTTTTGTTTTGAGTGGTAGTTTTGGCCAACTTATATTTGTTTTGGGACAATTATATTGATTTTCACAGGCATATGAGAAGGGATTGATGATTGCTGTTATCCCCTTTACGTCCAAGGTTCACATTCTCATCATAAACTTCCCTACTTGCTGTTCTTGGCAATATTTCCGGTAATAAGCTCATCTTGTTGCATGTGTTTAGATTTTGGAACCATGCCAAAGCAGCCTAGCTTATCGACCTCCTAACCCGTGGACTATGGGGATCCTGTCATTACTTGCTGAGATTTATGTGCTGCCGAATTTAAAGATGAACCTGAAATTTGACATAGAGGTATTGTATTAAGCTTGAGCTTAATAAGCTTAGATTTCTTTGCTGTCCGGCGTGATACTGCCTAACTAGTGTTGCGGACTTTTTTTGTGACTGTATGAATATTTTTCTTGTGTTTACCTTGTCCTCCAATACCTCAGGTCCTGTTTAAGAATCTCGGTGTCACTCTGAAAGATGTAATTCCTAGTGCTCTCTTAAAAGACCGAGTTAGGGTAGCTGAAGGGAACCCTGACTTCTCGAATAAAGATTCAGGGACTCCACAGCCGCTGATTGTTTCTGAAGATAAATCAGGTGCAATGTCTGCGCTCAACCAAGTCGAGTTACCTCTAGAAGTGGCTACTGCGTCACACCTTGGGAGTCATCCAAATTCGATTCCTCCGGTATGCACGAGACTTGTAGTATGTCCTAAGCTCAACTTTCTTGCATGTGCTTAGTTTTTCCCCTCAAACTTCCAGTATGCTGCTCCTGGCGGTACATTATTGGAGGAGGATAAGTTGGCTGCAATGGGATTTCCTGACCAGCTTCCATCTGCTCAAGGATTGTTGCAAGCTACTGCATCTCAATCACCTTACAGTCTCAACCAGGTATGGTTGCTGTTGCTTCTTTCAGCTTCTATGGCTTGCCAACTGGGTTGTCAACTTGTCATCCTAAGCTAATTGCCCTTTTTTTTGGGTGCAGCTTCCGTTGTCAGTTCCCAGTGTTGGACATCAACATGTTATTGTCAATCAAAGTCTCAATGGCTCCGGGTTACATGCACACTTTCAAAGGTTTGAAGTTTCATGCTTCCTGTGGTCTTGGAGTATGCTGAAGAATTCGAATGATTATATCAAGTTTAACCAAAATTTTAAGTGATTAAAATCAGAGGATATAAGATACATTAAAAAATTGGAGGATAAGATTTTTATGTATGAACGTGGAATCTTTGTTTTCTGGCCAAATGATACTGTTGAATGATTTTTTTTTCCCTCTAAATTTTAGGCCTCCAGTATGAGGTAGCTATAAATCATGATCAACTAAATATTATTTGTCCTGCAGAGTGCTTCCAGGTGCTATGGATGCAGCTATTAAAGATATTGTCGATAATGTTGTCCAGCGCAGTGTTACAATATCTACTCAAACAACAAAGGAGCTTGTGATGAAGGTTTTCTCCGACACATCTTGTGGTTGTTTGCTCTTCTGTTCTTGGTTAACAGTGGTCACATGCAGGATTATGCTTTCGAGACAGATGAGTCACGTATATTATATGCTGCAAATTTAATGGTGGCGAGTCTTGCTGGAAGCTTAGCTCATGTGACGTGCAAGGTAGCTTCTAAAGTGAAAAGGCAGTTGCTTTGATTTTCTATCGGTTGCCATCCTCTTAAGTGAAAATCATATTTTTACTCCTTGCAGGAACTCCTTCGTGGTTCTATAACAGGAAATCTAAAAAATATGCTACAGGGTTTAAATGTCAATGAGGAGATGTTAAAGGAAGCCATTGCATATGTAACCAATGACAATCTTGATCTTGGTTGTGCAATTATTGAACAAGCAGCTACTGAGAAGGTCAGACAGCTAGATTTCTTTCTTTAATGCGTTAAAATTCTGAAAAGGGGCTATAATTTTGAGTTTGTGTTACTGAGAAGGTCATACAGCTAGATTTTTTTCTTTAATTCCTGTAATGCATTAAAGTTTTGTAAAGGGGTTATAATTCTATGTTTGTATTATTTATTTTACTTTTATCCTTCATGAAGATGGTGTTTTGTTGCAATGATGAACATTCCGTTCAATTTTATCCAGATTAACTGTTGGCATTTGCTTCCACATTTTTTTAATTGAGGGTTGGGGGCAAATTTTGTGATATGTAGTGCATGCATGGATATGTATTTTGAAGATTTTATTTTTTATTTTTTGCCGTAAAAAAACTTCCAAGAATTTTAATGGAACCAAAATATTTTCTAAGAAAAGGAGGAAACTGCATACCATTTTGAAAGATATATTCGGTCATACCATGTGGCAGCACGTCATGCGGAAAAGTCTGCCCTGCATGAATAGAGCATTGACTAGTAATCATCAGTATCACTAGTTCATGCTAATGTTTACAGGCAACAAAGACAATTGATCGGGAAATTATGCACCAACTTTCCTTGCGGAGGAAGCATAGAGAAAATTTTGGTTCATCCTCACTATATGATTCAAGCATTTATGCACAAGGGTCCATTGGAGGCCTACCTGAAACTCTGCGACCAAAGCCCGGTCGCTTGTCTCTATCTCAACAACGAGTTTATGAGGTGACAACTTAAACTCTTCGCAAAGCATGTTCACAACTATGGAGTGCGTTAAATAACTTGTGGTGGTGTGATTTCATGAAGGATTTTAATCGCATTCCCTGGCAAAATCAGCAGCCAAATCAGAGCAGTAGTTCTTTGGTCACCACTACAGCTGCATCCGGTGTTGTAGGTCTTCCTCGTCCATTTAATTCATCCTCCGGGCAGCAACATCCTAGTGTTTACTCCTCTGGCCTTGGAAACTCGGGTTTTGTTTCTTTTACCCATCCCCTGGGTCTTGTCGCAGATGAAATGGAACCCACTTCATCTCAGATTCCCAGGTGCCTTTACCGCTCCAGATTGCTTTAAAATGAGCTTTACATATCATCTGCTCTGGATAATATAATTTATTTCATCTTTTTTCTTTACTATTCAATGAAGGAATAAGTTAGGGCAGAAAGCTGTTTTGGTGATGAATCATCTGATCATTACATGTTGATTAAAAGAATCCATCCAACAACCATGATATTGGGACTGAAGGAATCCTCTGAGATTCCTTGGAATTTTTTAAAACTCTGTTCACTCCTGTAGCTTATATAAATGGTAACCTTACAAAAAACTGTCTGGATGATATTCCATAATCAATAGAGGGGGAAAAAAAAGAGAAAAGAAAAGGTGTCAAGATTTTTCATTACGAACCTGAGGTTTTCCCTTTGTCATACGCATTTAGTTTCTCTTTTCAAATCATATCAGGGGTGTTGAAGGTGTCCAGCAGCGTTCCGAGATTGATCCCGTCATTACTTCACCTTCTCCAACTGTTTCAATCCCTGAACAGCAAATAGTGGAATCTACCAAAGCCATAAAGGTGACCTGCTCCTTTTGAGCTTGGCAATTGTTTGTTGCGCGAACACTGTTGCTGATGTTTAGTGTCAATTTTTTTCTATCAGGAGTCTGGAGTTACTTCGCTGCCAACATCTTCGACTTCTGTGTCTGAGCCTTTAATGACCACAGGGGATGCATTGGAGAAGTATGAACTTGTTGCATCGAAGGTCAGCTCTGTTCCGGTTATGTGATTCTTCTTCGAATTCAACTTTAAAACTAATATATGCCAATAGCATGCTTAATCTCTTTCAAGTAATGTGCATGCATTCTTATTTGCTATGATTTTCTTTCTTTCTGTTTCTCTCCTGCAAGTTGCTGGTTTTGTCCTTTATTTACATATTTCCCTCATTTTCTCTTGTTTTATCATCTTAATGGTATTTATGTCGTGAGGGTGCTTAAGTTGAGACTATTTTGCAGCTGGAGTCATTACTTGCTAATGATGGTAGAGATGCAGAGATTCAGGTGTCAGTTCTTTCTCTCTATTCTTGCTTCTCTTCGAGGGAAACCTGAAATCTAGAATCTATCCAATGAAGCAATAGATAGGCAAAATATTTACTCCACATTTTTTTCGTCGGTTTTTTTTATTTCTATTGCATTCTGAGCCATCGTCCTTTTTCTCATGTTAATCCCTTTCTGTTGTCAGCCCATTGTTTCTGAGATTCTTCATATCATCATGAGATCTGTCAGTCGAGATGAGGTTGCCATGACTGTTGCTCAGAAGGTATGCTGAGACGTCTCCCTGTGTTCCTCTATGGTCTTTGCTGCACTTTATGCTAGCAATGCTATCATATTGCATTTGCAGGTTTTGAACGCTATATACGACAATGCATCCAGTATCCTGCATGTTAGTGCTCATCTGGCAATTCTGGCATCCATTCGTGATGTCTGCAAGATGGTTGTGAAGTGGCTTACTAGTTGGGTACGTACTGAGGGTTTTTTTTTGTGAAATAGAAACAGCAGCTTAACTTTTCGAAGCTTATAGGCTATAGCTGAAAATGTCCCTAATCCGCGACAAATTAGAACTGAGACTTCTGGTGTTCTGTAGATCTTCTCTGTATTTTGAGTATTATACTTATGGTTCTATTTGCAGGTAGTATATCCAGAAGAGGAACGGAAGTTCAACACGGATATTACTGTTGGTCTTATCCGGAGGGAACTGATAAATTTGGCTGAATATAGCATTCATTTGGCGAAACTTATTGATGCTGGAAGGAATAGTATGTGGCCTATTCATAGTCTCTGAATGTTTTTTAGAATATTGTCTTACTTGCTGAACATGTTCTGCAGGTGCTGCAACTGAATTTTCTATTGCCCTTCTCCAAGCTCTCTTGAGTGAAGAACCTAAAGTTGTATCTGAACTTCAAAACCTCGTTGATGCCTTGGCTAAGGTTTGTGATTTCTTTTATATGTTTGCAATTCCTTTCACACGTCTATATATTCCTGGCTAATCTCATCATGGCAGCTTGCAGCAAGGCCTGGATCTCCGGAGTCGTTGCAGTACCTCGTTGATGTTGCTCGTAATCCTACTGCTCATATGGCTGCACTTTCTGGAATGAATATGGCGGAAGACGATAAGGCCAGACAAGCCAGAGATACCAAGGTTTTATGCAATACATCTGATTCCCTATTCGTGAAGAAAGCAATGCTAGTGATATAAACTGCTAGTTTTCTCCTTGTAGAATGCAGCTCCACCCTTGGCTAGCAAGGGAGATTACAATGGAGATAGAGTGGAAAATGATGTCTCTATCTTTGATGAGCAGGTACTAATTGTTTCTCTCTTTCTTCTGTGAGAGAGAGAAGAGGGGGGGGGGGGGGGGTTGGAGAACATTGAAGGAAGTTATGAAATAGGAAATTCTACATCAGTGCACGTTAGCAGAATTAAATTCTTGTAACCATGTAATTGACCTATATGCAGTGTTGGTTGTTGAATCGATATCTTGTACCTCTTATTAGTTACTTACGTAGTAACATAAATTGCTGTTTCTCCTATCAAAAAGAATTTTCATCAAAAACAAACAGTGGTCTCCAAAAATTAAATTGTACTTGGAATGCTGCTGCAGCAGCAAAACTACCTGTTTTGGCATCTTGCATTGCGAAACAGTCCATCTGTTATGGCCGGAACTTTTTGTTAGGTCGGGAAACAACATAAATCATTGATGGACAATATGCGTGATTTTATATTGCAATGAATACAAAAAGTTGAGACAATGTGCTCTGGCTGTGCAAGAGGCCAAACGTGTAGGTTTTGCTCCGGCTCCTGTTACCTTGTATTTAAGGAGTCCTTGAGGAACTAGTAAGTAGTAGTTGTTGATTGTGGCTTGTTTGGATTATGAAGACTGGAATCTGGATGTAGAGTTGTAAGTTATATTCTTGATATTTTTGTTGCTATGGCAATGCTTCTGCAGGTTAGGGCGCTTTTTGTAGAGTGGCTTCGTGTCTCTGAACTTCCTCCTGGAAGTGATGCAGCATGCACACATTATATTTCACAGTTGCACCAAAATGGACTGCTGAAAGGGGATGAGACATCAGACTGCTTTTTTCGTGTCATTCTGGTATTTTTCACCTTCAATATTTGCACGATCATAACTGCCATGCCATCTGCTTTAACCCCTTTTTTGTTATTCAGGATTTATCTGTGAAACATTGTCTGAACACTGAGGTGAAAAGTTTGGGCGCCTTGCAGTTACCACAACAAGGGCAGCATCTGTCCTTTTTTGCGATTGATATATGCGCAAAGCTAATATTTTCAATCCTCAAGGTATGTTCATATCCTGGTGATGCTGAATTGCTACTATTAGATGTTCCCTTTTCTAATTCATGTCTTGTTTTATCTTTTAGTCTTATCCTGCAGACCAGGGATCCAGCAAGTTTTTCCTATTACCCAAGGTTTGTACCTTGACACAAACTTATCTCTCTCTTTCCCAGGCTAAGTATCAAGTAACAATCTCATCAACAGTGTATGCCTTTTTTAGACTCTCAATCATGTTCTATCATGGGGCAGATTTTAGCTGTAATTGTGGGTTCCATTCAAAAAGATGCCGATGAGAACAAAACATCCTTCAATCCCAGGCCATATTTTAGGTTGTTCATAAATCTGTTGTTAGACATCGGTGTGCTCGATCCTGTTCACGATGGAGTGAACTTTCAGGTATCTTATTCTTTATTGCGAGGGAATTGTAATATCTTTATCTTTCATCATCTAAACTCTGATTATAAATTTCCAGGTTGTAACAGCATTTGCAAATGCTTTTCATGCCTTGCAACCACTAAAAGTGCCTGCATTCAGGTTAGAGTCAATCATTACATGTGTAGATAACTGAACACTGGATGTTTGGGTAATCTGATGTTGTTCGTGTACGAATGTTGAATCAAGCTCCAACGCATAAATGTTGCAGAGTGTTTATTTTTCCTTTGTGTGTGCCGAAGATATTATCGAATAAGTCTGCGACGTATGTTTTTATTGCCAACAAAGATGCATTTTTTCTGTATCTGCTCGAGCATATAGGCCTCACATGTTTGGAAATGAGTCTTGCTTTACTGTTTTGTAGCTGCCATATCGATTTTCCCTCTATTCCAATGACTAATGTAACCTAATCATATATTGACATTGTGCGGTTAGATTTTGTATACTAGAGAAAGCTCAGTGTTTTTCTCGGGAAAAAATTGAGTGAGTTCAATAAACTGTAGGATGAGAATATGTAAAGGTAAAATCAGTTTTAAAATGTTCAGGGCATCTCAGAAAGATGGATTGTTGGTGGTTGAAGAACGGTATTTTTCAATTTTGTAGATCTTGTTGGTCTGAGGCATAAGGAGTCCTTTAAAGTTGCTAATTGTCATCTGAGTGGATGTTGAATTGTTTTTTGGCCTTCGCAATGATGAAATACATTTTCTTTTACATTATATAATACTAGGAGTAAAATATTCAAGGATTAGGAGGCATGGAGTATCAAATAAGCACCCAGTTTACTTATGCTCTAATCTCGCACCCGGGACTGCCACTTTCAATCTACTCATTTGTTTTGTTAGAAGGATAAGTGGACTGATAACTTTCCACACGGAAGTACTTGGTCTTACACCAAGTCAAATCTAGCTTTTGACGGGTGGTACACTAGTTAGTCAATTATCCTTGACCCATTATTAGTACCCAAGTATTGTAGCACTAAATGAGTGCATAACATCTCTACCTTCTTTTAAGATGATGTCATTCTTTGAGTTGAAGGTATTCTGGCATTCACTATTATTTCCGCATTGATATTAACGGTATTTTTTCCCCCAGTTTTGCATGGCTTGAGTTGGTTAGCCACAGAACTTTCATGCCTAAACTCCTCTCTGGAAATTCTCAGAAAGGTTGGCCCTACCTTCACCGTCTGTTGCTGGATTTATTCCAGTTCATGGAGCCATTCTTGCGAAATGCTGAGCTCGGGGATTTGGTTTGCTCCTTAACAGAAGTTTATGCTTTATTCAATTTTGAGATTCTCTGATTACTTTGAAATTAACTGCAACTTGTGTTGCTTCCGTGAAGATTCGCTTTCTGTACAAGGGAACTTTGAGAGCGCTGCTCGTGTTGCTGCATGATTTTCCAGAATTCTTGTGCGACTATCACTTCAGCTTCTGTGATGTAATCCCTGCAAGCTGCATACAGATGCGGAATATTATCCTTAGTGCCTTTCCTCGAAATATGAGGCTACCAGACCCTTCTACTCCTAATTTGAAGGTACAAGTCATAGTTTATGATTAATTTTTTTCCCCATGGCGGACCAGGAAAACACAATATTTCAGGATCAAATTGCTTTATCCAAAGCTTGTCAGTTCAAAATTGTTTCCATTTAGCTACTCCCCATTAGTTTTTCGGAAGCCATAACAAGAACTTGCTGCAGATTGATTTGCTGCAAGAGATGGCGCAACCTCCTCGAATTCTCTCAGAGGTCGATGCGGCTCTTAAAGCAAAGCATATGAAGGCTGATGTTGACGAGTGCCTCAAGGTAAATAACAGTTCCATAAAGTAAAATTGCTGTATGGAATCTATCTTGTATCTGATTTGCCTTTTCCCTATAGACGCGGCAACAGGGTTCTTCCTTCCCCAATGATCTGAAGCAGAGGCTACTCCTTTTGCCGAATGAGGCTTCCAAAGCTGGCACACGTTATAATGTACCTCTTATCAACTCTCTCGTGCTTTATGTGGGAATGCAGGTACTGTTCTATCATTCTGTTTTTCTCTCATCGAAAAGTGGTAATCTTGAAAGTTTTGGTTTTGATAAAAGTACAATAGCTGGTTTTACGGAATATAGTTCGTGAGTCGTGATCTCTTGCGGTCATAACCCACCCGATTCTAGTTCTGTCTGCTTTTGTTAGAGACACTCGGACAAGGTTGTGAGCATGATCTCTCGCACTAAAGATATTATTGTGTTGGCCTCGCCACGAAGGCTGTCCTTGTTGGTGGTGGTTCTAATTCGTGTCTTGTATTCTTTCGGTCTTTTCTCGTTAACATTAATGGATTTTTAGATAGGCAGGCCCATATTTCAATCTCTTATACGACCCATAAGCCTTTTTCTTTTGGGTGTGGGGGAGGGGTGGGGTGCGTCTCTTTCTCACACTAGTGTGTGTGCATGGGGTTTTTCCCCCTCAATTTTGTTTCTTAGTTTGTCGTGTATTTTTATATCCGTGGTATACTTGATGTTGATTGAAACATGTTATGGAAATTTTGTCCCTTCTGTTGGGATTAAAAGGCCTTGTACTCAAATATGTCACGGGTCTGTTCCATAAATTGTGCTTATGGGTGCATGGCCTTCAACCAGAGTCTTCGATTTGTTAGATCTAGCCTTTGTTTTGAACCCACTTCCCATTGCCTTCTCTGCCAAAGGAATTGCTAGATGGCTGCATTTTCTACATTTTTTAGTCATGTGTTTTCCAGCGTATTCAGTTAGTTATTTGAACTGTCTCGTGTTGCATAACCAGGCCATTCAGCAACTGCAGCCACGTAATTCGCTTCAGCAGCAGTCAGTGAGCAGCAGCCTTTTGGTGGAGGCGGCAGCAGATATTTTTCTAACATTGATCGTGGATTTGGATACGGAAGGGCGTTACCTTTTCCTCAATGCAATGGCTAACCAATTGCGTTATCCAAACAATCATACCCATTATTTCTCCTACATCCTTCTCCACTTATTTCACGAGACACATCAGATGGTGAGTTAACTGTTTTATATAGTAACTGCACTCTCTGTTTGAATAATCTCGAAGGTGGTAAAGCCTTCTTATTTTTTGTCTATTAGTGTAAAGAATGTCGGGAGGTACTTTAGCTCTATGATTTCCTGACCTTATGATGGAGCACCTTCGAAATGGAAAACAATGTCGAAGTCGACCGGCATGACCCCAATGAGTTTCATTATCCTGAAATGCATACTGCTCCTTTCTTACTGAACTCAGATATTCTCTCATTTCTAGTACCATGTCATCTATTTTGAAAGATAGGGAAGATAATTCTTCAGCTCTGCAACTGCAGTGCAGTTACAACTATTGCGTTTTGTTGGATTGTGTTTCCTCTAGACCTTGTCTTTTAGTAAATGGGGTCTTCCAATCTTTTAGTCGTATTCTAGCCCCTTGTCGTCCGTTGCTAGTCCCTTTCATCTTCATAGAGATTTGGGACAAGAGTTGGAGAACTAGACTTCCCTCTCACCTTTGTGTCTGGATACTCTGGTTTTATCGTTATACGACTATCTTCTTCCCCTCTCCTTTTGCGCCTTGGCCTGAGTGAATTCCCCTGTTTGTCGATTCTTGTCCTGCTCTTATTTCTGAACTAGCTTGAAAGTGGCACCATCTGTGACTGAGGAGCGCATTTTTAGTGCCACGCTATATCTAATGGGATTCAACATTTCGAGATAAATTTTGGCCGGATAGTACGTCTATGTTGCATACGAAAGTACATGTCAAAGCTAGCGGTGCCCATCTGTTTCTGCTATCTTGTGTTTCCACTGTATAATTTACCTTGCCTTCTCTTCGCTCCAAACTATTTGCAGGAAATTATCCAGGAACAAATTACCAGAGTACTGCTAGAACGACTTATTGTCAATCGGCCTCACCCATGGGGACTCCTCATCACCTTCATCGAACTCATTAAGGTCTGCCTTTTTTTCCTCGCAGGCTTGACATGACTCGGTTTCTAATGTTTGTTTTTGCAAATCTATCTTTTCTTGTGCCTGTTTCTCAGAACCCGAGATACAATTTCTGGAGCAAATCCTTTACAAGATGCGCACCTGAGATTGAAAAGCTATTTGAGTCAGTCTCCAGATCATGTGGGGGTCCAAAGCCGGTTAGCGACAGTATGGTTGGCACTGTAGGGCTTGCCGATGCTGCACACTGAGACATGTAAAATCCTGTAGCATTTCATTTAGATTATTTTACCTCCCATTTCCATCGCCGGAATTGTGCATATGTAGTAATTTAAATTTGTTAACCCTCCGCTAAATATCAGAATCGGCCTTGAAGGAATTCTCGCTCCGTCTGTACAGAATGCCGATTGTAGGTACAGAGTCAATGATATTGAATGTTTGACTAGCAGACTGAGTTCTGCAAGATTAGGAACAGCGTTTGACATTTGCATGCTTTTGCATACTTACAACACGTAACATGCTTGCCATGTTTTGTTATGGCTAGACTAGTAAATTGACATCAGCTTCAGCCATGTTTTGTAATGGCTAGACTAGTAAATTGACATCAGCTTCAGCCATGTTGTGCTCTTCGGAGCGTACATCTTTTCTGATATCTTTTCCACCTTCGACTTCTCTGCCAGCATTGAGTGTCTTTCATGTTTCTTCCGGTTCTCTGCTTCTATCTTCACACAGTCGATCCTCCCCTGCATCCTCTCCAACGCCCTTGCTTGTTTTTCCTCCAATAGCTTCTGCAGCCGATACATTGACATACGGTCTAGCAGGTAGTTTGGTACTCGAATTGGTATGCGTATGTGAGAGTCAATGTGTTTCCTTGTGGAATGAACCGTGCGCTAGGTACTAGTAGCGGACAATGTCAGCGCCTTCCTTGCTCGGGTTGCAGGGCATGTTTATAAAGAGTGTATACAGGATACGATACCTCGTAGTTTCTCATCTCTTCCTTTGCCTTCTGTATCTGTCGCAGCTCCCACTCTTCTATCTTGGCCTCCTTCCTTAACAGTCTGCCATCCAGAACCGAACCACAGTTCTACGTTAGTCGTCGTGCTCTATCTTCAAGGGAAGCTGCGACACTGTTTTGTGGAACGCTGTATAACAGGACGTGTAACTGGTAACCGAGTTTCACTATGGCAAGGAAACCCTATAAGCCTCAATACTCTTTGCAGGCCCAATGAGTGAAGATTGACTTGATCAAAAGCGGTAGCTGGGTAGCGTCACTAGTTGTGGAATTGGCCGCTAAGTCATATTGAAATGAGTTGCTCCTCAGCTACATATTTGCACAACGTAGCTAATGCATGTAATATATGATTCTACGAGAGAGAATAGGAGAGTCGAGAGGGGAAGCTTACCTATTCTGGAGATGATCATCCCGTGCCTTCTTCCACGAATCGATCTGTGAATCGATCTTCTGCCTGTTCACTTCATCAAGAAACTCAGCATATGGCTTCGGCCTACCCATGACGCTATCACGAGCATCATCATCAGTCTCATCGTCGCCGACTGCCTCTAGTGTCATCTCCCTTGAATTCTTTGCCGACTCATACAAAGTCGAGATCGTTCTCTCACTCTCTCTGCTCCCGCTTTCATCCTTCTTCGCTCCTTCACCCTCCTCTACTGTCATTACATCATCAAAATGGGACTCTCTCAAGTATTCAAATTCAAACAACAAGAATGAACTTCAATGAAGAAGATGATGTTCTACCTGCATAGTTGTGCTTCTCATTAGCAATGGAAGCATTTCCTTCACTTCTTGATCCTAAACGGGGTAAAGTACTAGGAGTCTGACGATTTATGACGAAGACGACCAAGAAACCATAACAGATGGATGAAGTCAGTTGTGTTCAGCGAACCCATTTCATCTAACCGAAGCAATTCAAGAAAGTAACGCCGCAAAAGAACCAGAATAGAGGAACAGTAATCTTGAACCCTGAAATCCTTGATCATGAATCTGGATTTACAGCAAAAATACAACAACCCAGTTGCCAAAACGTATCAAATCATCAATTTGATTCGGGTATCCAGCTTGATCCAAGAAACAGAATCTGAAGCAGCTGAAAACCCAATTCACATTGAGAAATGGGTTCAAGAAACGTTGTCCAACGAGAGAAATCAAGTGAAATCAAAGAATCGAACCTTATGAATCGAAGAGAGCAAGAAACCAGTCGACCACAACGACGATGGAGAGTGAGAGAAGACATCATCAACTGGCGGAGCAATGCCGCTGCAAGTGCTGCTGCAAACTGATGAAGGAGACTTGGAGATGATGGTGAGCGGAGAGCTCAGACTCCATGCCTCTCGCCACTGTCTTCCTGACCCACGGCGCTGGTGGAGGGGTGATAATGATGATGATGATGAATCCTCGTCGTTGGATTCATCGATCAAGCGAGGGGCGGGCGGTTTGGTGTGGGATGGGAAGAGATTGGGGAGAGTTCGTAGCTTCTTCATCTTGTTGGGTGGTTTCTTGGTTTCTCTCCCACACTCTCTTGGGTGTTGAGAGGGAGAAAGTGAGAGGGAAACTTGTTTCTTGAAATCTGATGAGAACTCTAATAAGCTTATGTTCCTTCAGAAATTATATATCACGACCCAAATGTAATATGTAGAAATTGTTATATGAACACATTCTGTAACCATGTCACAGTGATTCGGTAACTCCGGTTGCAAATGAATTAGTAGTTGGAGATATTAACAAGTCCCTAATTAGTTCAGGTCCGTATGAATTGAAAAGGGCATATGTTTGATAACCGATGCTGCATGAAATTAAACCCCAGCATGCGCTCCAAAAGAATGGAACCCAATAATCATAGCGGACTAAATAATAAGATGAGAAATGAGCATGACAAAGAAAACATCAAACTCAATTATAATGAACTCCAGGTTGGTTGATTATGCAAGAATATAATCCTCACGACAAGAGAAACAACAAAGAAAAACCCTATGAACTTAGGCTTGTGGTCTGGTCTTCTACATGATACTCTAAACCTTCTCAACGAGTAAATTTGCCCACGACATGGAGAATGGCAACAAATGCAATGAAACTGATGCTCATGATAAGAACAACACTTGGGGAGATCTTCAAGCCCGGGGCGTCATCAGTGTAGAACTGCAGCATTGACCCGGTCGCAGCTCCGCCACTGCTGCTTGTTGTCCTCCTCCTGCGGAGGCTGGCAGCTGCTGCTGCGCTTCCTCTTGGGGGAGCTGTTCCACCGATCGCCATTTCTGTATAGATCAGTCAATAGTAAGACCGTAAGAGCGTGTATGATTGCATAAACAGAAGAAATCACAGGGTAAGAGCACTGTATCAAAATCTCAATTCCGACGTTCTTGAAAAAAGCTCGTCCGGATAGGAAAATATGCTTCAAAGTGCATCATTAGTTACACACGGAAATTGCTAAAGACAAGCAAAAAAAAAAAAAAAAACATATTTCTAGCGTTCAATGCTTTCCATTAAGCTCGAACAATACAGGGAAAAGGATTGAATCTCGTATCATCGCATTGGATAAGTGTTCGCTAAGAAGCCCACTAGATCACATCTACCAAGTCCTGCTATGAGGAGAACGCCCGATCAGTGTAGCAAGCATTCTATCCATTCCTCGATGGGAAACCGAATCATAACGATGCACCTTATCATTTAAGGGCACAAAAACTTCAGCAGTTAAGTACCATATAGTCACCATTGACCAACTACAAGGGCTTTCTATCCTTATAAAACAGGATGACGGATACAACATTATCTCTATTATTTTTTATGTAGAGGTGATTTCAGATGTTTTTTAAATGTCGAAATTCTAACCTCATGATACAGCGAGCGCTGCTTGTAGCACTAAGCCAAGTTCATCTCGACATGATATCACCTCTGATTTACCCGAGTTGATTATAAATAAAATCAAAACCAAATCACATTCACAAATCATCTTGATTACACAATTATCTGATTCCAATTCCAATTCACATGAAGTCGATCAATCACAGAATCTCATCTCATAATCAATCACAAAATAATCCAATCAAGCAACTTATAAAATCAAATTCAACACCAAAACACAAACACAAAAAAGCGAAATCAATCGAAATGGATTCGTAGAAATTGGTGAATCAGATCGAAATTGAAGAGACGAAAAAAAAATCATCTTGCCTGTTTCGAATTGGGAGGGATCAACGCTTGCAGTTGCAGAAGGGAATTTTCCTATTTTGTTTTTGTTTTTGAGTTTTTTTATGTATTTATTGACGATGAGAGTTGACTGGAAATTTGACCACGGGTCCACGTGGTTGAGACCAATGGGATGGTGCCTCGTCATTTGTTGACCAATTAAGCGCTGAAAACGTGTAAATTGACGTCGGGGCTTTTGTTCCGAAACTACCCTTTTGATTGGACGTTTTTACAGTCATGCCCCTGCGTATTAAGTAACATTACACAACTGACGAATTAAGGATACATATATGCTTTTATATATAAAAAAGGAAAAAAAGAAAAAAGGATACATATATTCTGGCAAGTTAATGATCAAGCTATGACGAAAAGCAATTGGTCTTTGTCGACTAACAGGTGTTGAACTAGCCGGTGGAGGAGAGAAAAATGTAGAGTACATGATCAAGTACAATTATTCATATGATAAGTAAATTATCATTTGAGATTCATGAGTTACGTGTCAAAGATTACATGACTTGTCATCACCGTTATGTCCAGCTTCACATTGCCAGAGTACGGATGAGGCTCCGGCTCTGATATTGATTGATTATACATATGTTTCATGACACCTTATGTCGTTTAGATAGTTCGGTCACTCGTTTTCCTGTTGATTATATAAGGAATCCTAGTCGATAACTTATGCTACAGTAATTCTAGATGAACATTCAAAGATGTGCTCCCGATTAATCAATCAAGGTAAAGATTAACGTTGCTCTAAAACAGATCATTGATCACACATATGTACTCCATTGAACACAGTCGCAAAGTGATTCCGATCACAATCAAACAAGCGAGAACATAAGCATCCGGTTCTCGAAGTTCGCTTTCTTCCCAAATCTCGCTTTATCTTCAAAATCAGTCGTAATTCATTAAGCCAACATATGCACGTGTGCATCAGTTCATATTTCATAAAACATAATCGGATCCTCAAATCCCCATTGCAGGTCATAACTGATATGTATTCTCACTTGACTCTTCTTGGTAAAAATAACATTAACAGCATCATACTGATGATAATAATAATACAACATGAATCTCTAGGCATAGAATCCTGTACTAGAACTATCTCCTCCACCTCATTGATTCTCCAAGTTGGAGTCAACTTCGATTGGATCGCGTTGTAGTTTTAGAACTAGGATGCTTGAAGGGTTTCAGCCTCATTGTTGGCGACTGGTTTATTGACTTTTCAGGATAGAATTTAACAGAATAATCTAATGTCAAAGACTCTCGCTTCTACATAAACTATCCCTGCAGGATGCACAACAGATAGTTTAGTTAGGAAATAAAACTATTGTGATGATAAAGTTACAGGAGTGTCAGCTTAACGAAATGAGTATGTTCTCTTAAATTTATGAAGTTTCGTCGCTGGTTGTGCCAACTCATGAGCCATGGCAACCATAAACATAAGAGGCTGCTGAAAACTTAGAGACAAATTGACAATAGGTTGTCCTCGAAGGCTAGGAAACTGTTCTAGCTAGATGAAGTGATACGATGCCAAGATTTGTAAGTCATTTATTCTAAAAAAAACTTAAAAAATATTTGTAAGTCATTTTATATGATTGGTACCATAGATTAGTTTGTTTATGACTATTATAAACCATGCCTTTGCCCAAGGGAGGCAAAATCTACTTATATTTATTCCTCCATCACCCCTTTTCCACCAACTTTCCTTTTGGCCATCCTAGCTTCTTCTTCTTCTTCTTCTTTATTCTCATCCACCAACCTTAATCTTATCAATATTCAATCCCGTTTATCATTTTCGATTTGTTAGTAACGACGACTGCAACGTGAGAAAACTTTCATCATTTCGATTTGCACGTGTATATAAGTCCCATCACTAATCTCTTCACTTTCAATAGCCAAAGAATCACTATTCCATCTCATATAAGAACCCTTTTGTGCATTCTCCAATTCATTGAGAGAATTATACAAAAATAGATTCAGCATCAATGACGATATCACCAAGAAAGTTGAGGTCAGACTTGTATTCATATACACACCTGGATGACTCAAGCATGCCACTAGTCATCTCTGTTCTTGCTTTCCCTGATTGAGAGAAACATGGCGAGGAAAGCCGGGATTGCTAAGAGGTGCAAATGGGCATCGTCGTCCAAAGACGCAAGGATACGGGCTTTTGATGGAATGGAAGCGCCAGACATGACGATACAGTCGTTTCTCGAGACGATTTTCCGGTACACGAGAGCCGGATCACCCGTCTATGTGATCGCTTACGTGTATATTGATCGCTTGAGCCAGAACTATCCTGGGTTCAGAATTCGTCCCTGCAATGTCCATAGGCTTCTCATCACCACCATCATGGTTGCTTCCAAATATGTAGCAGACAGGTGAGTTTATCCATCTCTCAGTTCCCATTTAGAGCTTTGAACAAGAATCAAGCATAGAGAAATGTGGTGCAACAGGATTCGGCTTGTTTCATTGATATTTCACAGTCCAACTGGATGATTTTGTGATAAATATCTATTCTGACAAATAAAAGATAATTTTCAAATGACTATACAAAAATGATTGGTTGTTGATATTTCCAATTTGGTGATTCCTACATGGCACTAGGTTTGAAACTCAGATTTAAGGTGAAACTCTGCCTAGAGAAGCCGATATTGAGAGGGATGATCCTCGGAGTTCAAGGAATGGAACGGCGATGGGTGGCATTTAGATACGAACAGCTGCCAAACTTCCGTTTTCAGTGCGCCTTCATTGGCCATAGGGTGTCGGAATGCAAGGTGAAACCAGTCTGGTCAATGGACTCTAACAGGATCATGCAAGAGGAACTCCGATATGGGACATGGTCGAAGGCGATCCCTCTTCGTAAAGGGTCCGACAGTTTTGTCATCATCAATGAACAACAAAACACAGATCGGGATGGGATGATAATCTTTCAAAGCAACACAAAGACTGCTCCTGATGTCGATGGGCCTGTACAGGCAAGACCCTCTCTTAACCCAGCTCGCAATGCAACAGGGAAAGAGAAGTGGGTCAGACAACAAAGAGCCTGCCACTCAACCATGGAGGGGGTAGAAATGGACCTGCTGCACAACGTTAATCAAAAGGCCTCATCAAGTGAATATGGAAGACAAAGCTGAAAAGCAAAGGTATACGGAGGAAACACAAACAGTGGTGATCCCAGGCACAGACTAAGTATTAGCAAGTTTGGCGGCCGTCCATCATAAATGACGCTCAGCTGAAACTATCAGGGGTTTGGGAACCCCTAAACCCCTGGACAGTTCGGGCCCTAAAAGAGGTCACTCAATCTTTAAGTCCCTCCCTACCTATTGTTCCTCTCGGAAACTAGATTACACTCCCATGAGTTTGACAACCTGAAACGTAGGACATAATATAGCAATGATATTATGCATCAGGCGGAGGGAAGCAGCGGGGGGTTGATCCTACTGTGGGACAATGAGATCAGGGTTACCCTAAGGCATATGTCACAATATCTCATTGATGTTGAAATCGAACTTTCCGATGCATGTCCCCATTGGAGGTTTATCCGCTTCTACAAGGAGCCATGTACTGAAATAAGGGAGAGGGCGTGGCAAGCACTCAGACACATAGCGAGCGACTCTAACTTACCGTGGTTATGTTGTGGGGATTTCAACGAAATCATGTACAACGAAGAGAAACAAGGAGGTAGGCCTCACGACCAACGATTAATGGAGGAGTTCCACGAAGCCCTAGAGCACTGTCAACTCAAAGATCTAGGGGATCAAGGTTTTCGCTATACCTGGTGCCAAAAAGTACGGGTGAATCAGCGAGCGACTGGACTGAGCAGTGGGTGGTTATGTTTTCGTGCGCTAAAGTCACAAGCAAACCGATCTCAGCTTCAGACTATCTCTTTATCCACATTGATTGGGAAGTCACAGACCGCATGGGCTCCATGTTTCGCTAGGACTTAAGCCAACGAATATTCCGATACAAGAACACCTGGGATAAAGACAAAGAGAGTGCAATTATCTTTAATCAAATCTGGAACTCAAGAAATGCATCGGATCAGCAATGCTCCACAATGAAAAAGATCCAGGTCGTAGGGGTAGCTCTCCAATAATGGAGCACTGGAAAATTCGGAAGGCTTCGAAGAAACATTAAGAAGAAGAAAGAGCAGCTATCGTCCCTGATAAATGGCGAGCTGTGTGAAAGCAAAATGGAGTTGCTTATCATTGTCAAACGCGACCTTGATGTGCTCCTAGAACAGGAGGAAAGCTGGTGGACCCAGCGAGCAAGGCGATCAAAGCACAACCTTCTTGAAAACGAAAGTGGAAGCTGGATCAATACAAAAGGAGTGAGCTCGATTATCTTAGACTTCTTCAAGAACTTGTATGCAGCACAAGAAGAACAGGCAACGTGTATTGATCTTGGAGGTGGGAAATCAGTTTTGTCAGATGAATCCAAAGCATACCTCAACAAACCGTTCGAGAGGCCAGAAGTTATAGAGGCACTTCATCAAATGTCTGGAAGGCTGGCTCCGAGGCCTGATGGTCTGAATACGTGATTTTTTAAAACCCATTGGAACACTATCAGCGAAGAGGTAACCCGTACTGTATTGGATGTCCTTAATAATGGTGGCGACCCATCTGAACTGAATGAGACCTTCATCGTCCTGAAATCCAAAGGTATCAGAAACCACAAAAGTAACACAATTCAGACCTGTAATGTTATTTATAAAATAATCTCAAAGGCCATAAATAACCGTTTAAAAAAAAGGTGTTGCTGTCATTGATCTCTGACTGTCAGGGTGCCTTCGTAGTCAACTGAGCCAAAACGACAATGTTATAGCTGCATTTGAAACAATGCACTATATCTCACACACACACACACACACACAGAGGCAGGGAGGGTGGAAAGGTCATTTCTAAAGACAGTTCTCAAGGCCATGAGGTTTTCAGAGCAGTGGGCATCCTTGCTAATGGGATCTGTATCATCAGTTACTTACTCGATGCTATTAAATGGTGCAACCCTTCCGCCTTTTAAACCCACACGAGGCCTTCGCCAAGGCAACCCCCTCTCACCTTTTCTCTTCATCATGTGTGCGATGGCACCATCCTGCCTCATTCAAACAGAGGTGATGAAGGGAACCTCCAATCGTGATGACGAAGCTTGCCCTGAGCTCAATTCAAGAGTTCGTGCGAAACCCCAAAGAAGGTCACCCGATCGCCATGGATTCGAACAGCAGGGAAAGTATGGAGAAGAAGAGAGATAGATGGGAACCTCCGACTCCCGGCGTTTTCAAGATTAACGTGGACGCGACAGTAAGTTCCATGGGATTTACCACCACGGCGGCAGTCATTCCAGATGAGATGAGAAGGGTGTTCTGGGGAGCACTTATAAGACGTTTATTTTTTCCAAAAAAATCGTTTTCCTGAAAATCAAATTTATTTTATTGAATAAATCGTTTTATCAGGAAACGAGTTATAATCAATTTTGTGATATATTTTTCATGTAAATAGAATTCGTTTTCTAAAAAAACGATTTATTATGTAACGATGAACTCGTTCTCTTGAGAATGAGTTTTATTTTAATATTAAGAAAAAAAATAAACAAAAAATAATAACGGTATACTGGGCGTCTGGGAAGAACTATGCAGGATTATCATCTCAGTGGGTGAAGCAGTGTCGATAAGGGATGGGATTGATTTAGCCATCTGCTTATCAATTCACAGAGTCCACACGGAAAGCGACTGTCAAGGTGTGGCCAAGATGCTTAGCGAACATAATCCTGACTTATCATATGCGGGAGGCATCATAGAGGACAGCATATCGCAATTAACATATTTTTCTGAGTTTCATCACTTTTGGGTATCTCAAGAGACTAACGAAGCAGCACATGCTATGGCTCGTCTAGTCGCTAAGTTTTATCCAAATAGGCAGTGTGTAGAGACATTGCCTCCTGTGATCACTGCAATATGTAATAAAGATATAAGTCATAAAATTTTATAGTCCTTTTAACGATTTATTATTAAAAAAAACAACTTTGGTTTAACCCGAATAATTCCTGACCGTCTGCGCTATGAAGATTATTTCTTGCACAAGACCCAGTCAAAAAGGAAGAAAATCAACATCACTTCTCGCACAAAAGCTAAAAAAACAAAAAAACAAAATTGAAGATTTCATAGTCATTTGCATCTGGCAATAATCATTTCTTCATTTCCTCTCTGCGCCGCCATTTCCATTGCTTTGAGCCACGACACCATTATCAGGTAACCCAGTATTCTTCTCTGTTTGGGATCTCATCTTTTTTTGAATTCATAGTTTTGTGATTCTTCTTCTTATGATTCATTTAAATAGAGAAGTTGATATTTTTGGGGTTAAATCTTCATGGGTTCGTTTGATTTGCCTTCGTGAAATTCAAGATTTGATTGTTGCTGAATTGGGCTTTGTATGATAATTTATGTGTGGGATTGTGGGATGATGTTGCGGGGTGAGAAGTGGTGGGATTGACTTGGTCGTTGATGATGGATAATGTTGTGGGTGTTTCTTTTTTTGGTGGTTGAGGTTTTGGCATAGTCGAGTTCTCGACATGCTATCAGATCAGATATGACAGAGGTTACGAGTTAGGATTGTAGTATGTGTGGATAGACACTTGGTTAGGGTTGGGACAGGAGCAACATGCTAGGAATTTCTATGGTGGATAGAGTTTCGGGAGGAAAAGATGTATGCAGTCTTAATCCCGCTTGATGTAGATTATTCGCATCTATCATAGGTTTTAGGTTTTGACAGAGTTGGTTTATATTGGAATTAGTCCTCAAGAAAGATGTTGTGGTTTTTGTTAGTAGATTTTTTTTTCGATATATTGTCTGAAGTCTTGTTCTTTGCTTCCTTGCTTTTAAGCTAAATGGTTTTCGAATTCGGTACCCAGTAGTGGATATTCACCCCCATTTTATCCAATTCTACAGAGTTCTATTTGACGAGACAACTCTGATGCTGTTTAGAAAAGATTCAACATGGGCAAAGTTCTGCATTGTTGCATTGCAAGAGGGGGTAAAATCTTGTATGCCTACAACAGAATCGGGGCTTTGGGTACTCATGAAATGGAGAACTTGGCTATGATGTGCGTTGATAGAGCACCTCCGTACCACAAGTGGTATTTTCAAACCATGGGAAGGACGACATTTGGGTTCCTAATGGAAGATGGGTATGTGTATCTTACCATTGCGGACCAGGATCTCAGTAACCACGGTGTTCTATTGTTCTTGGAACACTTGAGGGATGATTTCAAGAAGGTTTCTACCAAAAGAGGTCTCAAAGGGAGTTTGTCTAATCTTAGCTCCGGTTGGTTACAGGAACAACTCCAGCTTATGGTTCCTAAGTTGATTGGCTCCAGTGAGCATGTCTCTCATCATGATGGCGATGATTGGAATGTTGTTATGTCTCCAACATCGAGTGATTCCGGTGAATACAAGGAATCCAGGGCTTCTTCCAAAGCGCCATTGCTGAGAAAGAGCGGGAAGACGGATAGGAAAACAAAAGATCATGTGCTTACAGTGAAAGATGCTGTTGAACTTGAAGAGCGTCGCAAGTCCACGGATAGAGGGTTTAGAGGTGATTTTCCAGATCAGAGTAGCCAAGGGGTCGGTGTTTCGTCCATGGAATTGCAAAGGGAGCCAAGTGGTTCCTTGAGGAGATCAGCTTCTCAAAGCATTAGAAGAAAGTGGTGCTGGCAAGTGCGGATCATCATTGCCATAGATGTTGCTATCTGCCTTGTGTTATTTGTAGTTTGGCTTGCGATCTGCCAAGGTTTCCAATGCCTCCGTTGACACTTTGCATGCGTGCCTTCTCCAAAAGCACAAGGTATTCGAAATCCCAGCCAACCAAATTAATATGATCATATCGGCCTGTATATGTTCCACTACATGTGATCGATCGCTCCACAGTGCATATCTGTTCATCCTAGTAAGCTGAGGTGGAGTTCGCTATGATGATCGAAGTATTTGTTGTCATTGCCTTTGCATGAGACGAGGCTAAGTTGTTCGGTGGATAGCATGGCTTCTCTTAAACTCAAAGCTTCAATAGGCTGGTTGTACAGATCTACAGCTCCGAGGCTTTTGTTCAAGGGCGTATTAAAGTTTTTTGCTTGCATAATGTGTATGTTCAAATTATATGCTATGGTGAATGGCAAATGTATCTTGCCGTATATTTGTAAAAGTCCATTTTGACCTATGGTGAATGTTTTTGTATGTATAAATTATAGTAGCAGCGAGCTTATTTGAACAAGTTGCTTACTATAGCTCTATTGTATTTGGTCAGTTGGAGAGAATTTGAACATTAAGCTACTCTAGGAGTCTATCTTAGTTGCTAGATTCGGCGTTTTCCATCCGAGGAGAAGGTTCGAGGACTAAGCTATACTCTTCTTGAACGTGAAGTACATTCTCGTAGCAATAAACCGAAGTTGATGAGGATCCTTGAGCTGCGTTACTACAAGTAAGTTCGTTGGCACCATCGGCTTTCTCCTGTTTCGTTTTCTTTCTCTTTTGGTTTCAGTAAATTTCAATCTCCGCCCGCCAGTGGCTTTCGGCCAGGGTGCCCGATTATTCCCAGCGAGAGGCGATCGTGCTTCAGCTCTCTTAATATTCAAGCTTCGTTTTGCATCAGAAATTTAGAATGTAAGAGCGGGAGGTTGGTTCAATGGCCTTGGTCCTGAGTTCAAGTTTTGTGACCTAACAAATTAACTGTCTCATTCTGCATTATAAGATTGCATATAACATTCGATCTTTCTCTTGAGACTCAGTTTCAAGATAAAAGTTTAATTTGGGGGCAAGGTTCACACCTTGTACATTGTTACCATCACTGAAAATCCGAGTCCACCTCATGCACAAATTCATGATACAGTCTCTCTGTTTTTCACTAAAGGGATAGCATCGTTTACATCCCGTTCTTTTCGGATTCTGTTCATGACGAAAATATCTGGATTGTTATTAATGTTGTTATTATCTCACTTTAAATGAGATGAAACCTTAACCCGAGTATTATATCAATCCTTGTTTGGATCCATATTGAGTCTTTTACTAATTGTTCGACTTTTTGTCAGAGATGGCCCTCGACAATCCTTGACGTAGAACTAGTGTTGTCATGTAACGGTCTGACCCATTGATCCGGCCTGTAAAAAAACCGGGTTTGGCAGGCCCAGTTGACTTTGATTGGGCCAGGATCTGGCCTTGATCCCAAGCATGGAGTCTCGGCTTGACCCGTTAACGATATCTCAAACCGATAACGATTCTAATAGCATGAAAACTTACAGAATCTGTACCTCTTAGTCATCCAAAACCGTCAACGGTTTTAGGAAGTTGGCAACATTTTTTCATTAATCGTTCACGGTTTTCATTTTCAAAAATGAAAAAAAAAAATACCTTTTAAAGTAATAAACTTGCAAACTTTAATAATTATATGTTTCCAACAACATAACAACATTTGAATTGGTACACTTGTTCCAAAGTTTCATACATAATAAAGTGTTCAAATGCCATCAACATAACAACATATTGATCATATGACATGTGAATTACATACTAAACTTTTTAACATGAGAAAGGGACAACTTAAAAGTCATAAAAACAACAGCATTGTTCCAAATATAAATATACATATTCCAAAGATGAAATATCCAAGTTTTAAGAAACATAAAAACATTACAAAGAAGAAAATAACTACATATCCATGTCGTCGTCATCATCATCACCCGCGGACGGTGGAACAAGAATTCCCGCTTGTAGTACTAACCGGTTAAGATAGTATGTGATCTCATCATGAAGGTCATCTTCTATCTCCCATCTCGCAGTCACTCGATCCTGAAAGACGAAATTTGTTCTCTTCCATCTTTATTGTCATAAACATGAAACATTCCATTCATAACATCCTTAAATTGCTCTATTTTATCACTATGCCTTATTCCTAAGTTTTTCTCTATTGCATCTACTATGTTTTCTATCCCTTTATAATTTTATTAGGGGATTCAAAAAACATGCAATGGAAAAAAATGAAGGGATATCCTCATAGTACTTGAGGAATTTAGCATTTATTTTTGCAATGACATTGGTAAAAGGTCCTAAATAACAATCTAGCAATAATAAGTAATTTGGAAAGAACAAGATGAGAAGTGGGATAGTAAACACTCCATAATTTTACTGTTGCCTCGAAGAAGACTTCCAACAAGTTGGACAAACATTGCGCATTATACCAACATTCGGTTGAAGGTTTCTCTTTTGAAAACTTTGAGATGACGAATTGGTTGTAGACCTTCTTGTATTGCACCACCCTCTTCAACATCAAATATGTCGAGTTCCAACGATGTTGAACATCCAACAACGATTTCAATGACTTCATTTTCATCTTCTTGCATAACGTCTTGAATTTTTGTACTTTCTTACCACTACTAATAGCAAACATCAAAACATCACGGTTATATTGTACATAGTGTTCAATAGTTCCATCTTTTAAGCCATCTTTAATCATAATGTTTATTATGTGACAACAACACCTAACATGGAGTAACATACCATCACACATAATATCCAAAAGCGATTTTAAACATTTGAACCGTTTCATCATTCTTTGAAGCATTATCAAAAGATATACTCAAAATCTTGTCAAATAACTTAAACTCCCGTAGAATTGTCAAAATCAAATTATAAATTTCCTCGTTATTTTAAGAATAAGGAAAAATCTAAAAGCAATGATACGTTTTTATAAGCATCAATCGTGAACCCAATAAAAAGGTCAAACATAAATAAGGAACTTGAAAAGTAGTGGTCCAAACATCGAAGATAGTATATAACTTTTCCATCATAATCGAAAAACATTTTGTATCAATTGTTTCTTTTCATCAAATTAAACCTTTAAAGCATCCGATCGAATGATGTTTCTATAGTTTCTTTGATAAATAGGTTGTAATGTATTTTGAACATACCTAATAAATTTAAGATTATCCAAAAAATTCCAAGATACTTCATTATAAACTATGAATTCAGCCAACATTTCACGTTGAAGGGTATGATTATATGTCCATATTCCGTCCGCATTATTCAATTGGGTTTGTCCCTTAAGGACATTGTCTTATTTCGCAAGACAAGTTTTTCCATGCCTTAACAAATATGAATAACTTTTATCCGTTGAAAAGATTTTATCACACAATTTGCACTTACCTCCGGTCACCTTCCAATTTCCTCCGATGACATTCTCGAAATACAACTAACACTTCGAGCCTTTCCTCGATGAAAAAGCAACGGATGCAACGCTTGATTGTCCCTCTTCGGATTGAGGAGTCACTTCGTCTTACGGAACAATGTCGGGAACATTGAATCGTTTCTCGACATCATCATACGTAGGAAATAATCATCATTGTCGATATTGTATATATTTTTGATTTTGGGATGAGTGAGCCATGATTTATAAAGAATGAGAAGTAACAAGAGAGTTTTAAGGGATTGGAGAGTTTGATTGCAAGACAATATGAAAAACTTTATGAATATATGACATTCTAATTGTTGCTTATATCGACAAACTTTCAAAAAATAAGTTAGACAAAAATACTCTCAAAATATAGTCATTTTATGACTGTTAATGTGCTATTTTAATCCAATTTTTTAAAAAATAACCGTTGTGAAAATATTATTAAAAAATAAAATCGTTAATGATTTTTGAAGAATAAGCAACGGTTGTCAAGAACAAACCACGATTTTCAAAGGACAGAAATTCATGCCTCAAAGTCGTCATCGGTTTTTGAAACCATGAATAGTTTTTAGGGTTAATGATTTATGTCCATCCAAAACCGTTGACGTATTCACGGTTATGAAAACCTGAGACATACATTATGGGTTCCGTGAAAATCATTGACATTTTACCTCAAAATAATTAACGATTTTCTGAAAACTGTCATCGATTTTTATAAATCGTGAACGATTTTGATAAAAACTTAACGGTTATTTTTTTTTTTCTAAAAAACACAATGAGTGGACCGGGCCGTGATTGGAAAGGAAAAAGCCATCTCCGACACGACTCGTAAAAAGTCCAGGACCGAACCTATCCAATCTACAATGACGAGTCAAAAAACCCAAAATCAAACCTACCCAAGTCCATGTTTTTGACATCATTACATTAAACATAGTATGATACTCTCCCCTGATTCTTGAATCTGAAAAAAAACTCAATTCTTCATATCATGTTTATGATTGGCATTGGCAGATAAGCCTATCCATCTCACCTTACAAACAATTTCCCGCAATCCGCCACATCATCAGTCCCATCTCACCACAGCCAAGTATCAGATTTCCCACGTAACCATCCAGCCAATCACAACCCTCTCCACCAATCCCACGTGGCGCAATCACATCCACCGATTTCTCACACCTCAACTATTAATCTCTGCATGATCGCGATCACATCACTTCTTCTTCATAGAGCTCTCTGAATTTTACTTCACTCATCATCAAGTTAGCTATCTCTCGAGGATAGTGAGCCTCGAATCCAATCAATGGCGGCTGCAGCGGGTGCGTCGTCGATCTGGATCCGTGAGATGCTCGGGACGCCTGTGCGCCCTAGAGCCACGGGGGCAGCGTCTTCGAGGCGGTTCGGGGTGAAGACTATGGCGCTTTTCGGGAAAAAGAAGGCGGCGCCGGCCCCGAAGGCGAAGCCTGTTGCGGTGTCTCCTATCGACGATGAGCTCGCCAAGTGGTATGGTGAGTGTCTTGTTAGCCTCCTCCTTGATGCCTTGGTGGCTTTTAACTTTTTTTTTTTTTTGTGTTGAGCAATTATGTTTAAATCATAGTGAAAGTGGAAGTATGTTTTCGTTGATGATCGTGAAACTTATGATCGCAGTTATCGATCTAGACATGATGATTAAGCTGAACTGATAAGTTCAGTTTTACTTGTTTCGTTCTAGGCTTGATTATTTCAAAATTTATCGTGGGATGTTGTGTCGAGTGGAGTTGACTATGTGATAAGTCATTTTTTTTTCCACGGGGTAAGGGGGCTCAGACACTCCTTTTTATGATGGGGAGGTTAGTATAATTCCGAAACTAACTTAATTGGAGTAAAATTACTGAAAGTTACTTGTTATTCGTGTGTAAATGTTGCTTCGATGTTGACTATTTACGAACTTATCAAGTCAAGCCCATGTCATATTTATAGATCTGAGCCAAACCAGAGCTTAACTTGATTCTGCTTATGTTTGTTCAACTAAGTAAAAGAACTTGATGTTCTGTTTATGTGTAGTTCATTAAAAACTAGAACAATCCCGAATATAGCTGTTGTCGAGCAAATTTCGAGGCGAGCTCTGAGCTTACCTATCTTACTCAAAGTCATGGAGACCTATTGTAAGCACCTTTAAATGCTTTGTTTTCTATTTAGCTATTGGAAGAAAGCTTTATTAGTCCCTTGTCAGCAAGTTCGACGATAACTGGTAAGCGTGGCAATTTTCAGTGTTGTGTATAGGTGATAGCAAAAACAATTTTGAGCTCATCTGTAAAAGGAAAAAGGGAGTTCCCAATGGTAGAGATTGAGATTTTTTAAAACTGTTTTTGTTTCTGAAATTCCCAAGTAGTGAAAGCTATCCGCAAATGTGGACTGAAAATGTGGACGGAATCATTTGCGCAGGTCCAGACAGAAGAATATATTTGCCAGAAGGACTGCTAGATAGGTCTGAGATCCCCGAATACCTCAACGGAGAAGTTCCTGGAGAGTAAGCATCATAGTTAGTCATGATCGTCATCTCAAGTAGAAAAGCACGGAAACAACTGTATTTGTTGTGTTGTACCGAATGCATCGTTTTTTACAGTATGGATTTCCTTATGCAGTTATGGCTATGATCCCTTTGGACTCGGCAAGAAACCAGAGAACTTTGCCAAGTGAGTCCATGTTCACACTTTCCTAACCTCAATAGTATCAATATATCAGCATAACAGTTGATTATTATACAACTTTCTATATATTTCTGCTCTTCCTACACTTTATTGAAAATCTTGACAGGAATGTATAAGTGATTTGTACATTTCAATGCAGATACCAAGCTTTTGAGCTGATCCATGCAAGGTGGGCAATGCTTGGTGCCGCCGGCTTCATAATCCCGGAGGCCTTCAACAAGTATGGCGCCAACTGTGGCCCTGAAGCTGTCTGGTTCAAGGTCGGCACAATTCCATCTGACGTGATCTTATTCATATATACTTTTGAATAACTTGAACTTACCGTCCTATTCCTTTTCGCATCATCTCCAGTAGAATTTACTGGTGAGAATCATATGTTGTAGGATAACTAGGTTGATTAGAAAATATTTGTAGCAGCATTTGGTGTTCTAATCAGTGGAAGGATTAACGTTTTGCTAACTAATACAGACCGGAGCACTACTCCTGGATGGGAATACCCTAAATTACTTAGGCAACAACATTCCCATCAATCTGATCGTGGCTGTTGTTGCTGAAGTCATTCTTGTGGGCGGCGCTGAATACTACAGAATCACAAATGGCTTGGTACGTTGAGTTCCTTGTTTCTTATAATTGTTGCTATGAAGATCTTTTAGCATTTTCAAGCCTATAATAGAAGATTCGGAAAGACTTGTCTCATAGCAAGAGATGAACTCTCCTAGATGTCGAAGACGATATTTCTTTCTAGAGCTGTCTGGACACAAGATTTGATGGCGATTTAGGCTTTGTGTTCATGATAGTTTGTAGGTAAGTGAAATCGGCTGAAATTTCAAAGGCTTTCATGTTTTTCTTCTATATGCTTTTGATTGTAGGATTTTGAGGACAAGCTTCACCCAGGAGGTCCATTCGATCCATTGGGGCTGGCCAACGATCCTGATCAGGCAGCGCTTCTCAAGGTGAAGGAGATCAAGAACGGACGGCTCGCTATGTTTGCGATGCTTGGTTTCTTCATCCAAGCGTATGTCACAGGAGAAGGACCCGTCGAGAACCTCACTAAGCATCTCAGCGACCCTTTGGGCAACAACCTATTGACCGTGCTTTCTGGATCCGCTGAGAGAGTTCCTACCCTGTGATCATGTATCATGAAGCAAACGAATCATGATTTCCGCTTCGGATTAGTGCCCGTGTACATGTACAGCTGCTAAAGCATATGGAGGCATTAATGTAATATTATCATCCTGGTTAGTTGTATCCAGAAGTCTGATTATAGAGCTCTGGCATTGTCCGTCTTTGATGCCCAACTGCAAAATGCTTGTTTCATGTACGCTTTCACTAGTATGGTTCAGTTTTATGATTAAAAAAGCTTTCCAATCTCTTCTACCCCTCTTTCCCCCCTTTATCCGCGTACTAGAGCACACGTTCCGGATCCCGATTCACTAGCCCATCGGAACACATGGGAACATGCTTCAGAATACTCAAAAGAGAATGGGATCACGTTACATGCAGTAATTTTATTTTATTTTTTGGGTTCAAATTTAGGAGAAAATATCAAAGGTTTTTTGGGTTTTGGGTTCTATTTTTATTTAGGGACTTGGGGTTTTTGTTTTAGATTTAGGGTTTTATTTTGTTTAGGGTTTAATTTTTGTGTTAGGATTTTATTTTTGTTTAAAGTTTTTTGTGTTTAGAGTTTTTACATTATTTTTTGATTTTTTTGAACCGTTAAATTGAGATTCAACGGCCATATATAGGACAACACACATGTGCTGCAACCGACTATCCAAGTCCCACTCAAATGTGGATCATCTTCATCTCTTTTTTTCCCCTCACATTCTCAAACCTTTTTCTTCACGTTCCTTTTTTTTTTTTTTTTTTTTTTTTTTTTTTTTTTTTTTTTTTATCGTCTTCACATTCCTTTTTCTTCTTCTTCTCCTCACGTTCCCTATTCTTCTTTTCGTCAACGCATTCCCTTTCCTTCTTCTTCCCCTCACATTTTCAGTTCTACTTCTCCTCTTCGCGCTCCCTTCTCTTCTTTCCCCTCACGTTCCCTGTCCTTCTTCTTCTCTTTAGATTGCATGTCCTTCTTCTACCTCTCGCGTTCGCTTTTCTTTTATTAAGTTTGTGACTTTAGGTGATATGCAATACGCTGTTTAAACCCATAAAATATCGATACGTCCTACTAGACGATGTACGTGTGTCCAATATGTGTCGGTGCACGACACATAGGGGACACACCTTCGACAAATCTTCGACACGTATCAGAGACAAGAAACATCGAGTTTGTAAATTTTACGAGGAACACGCAAGGGATACTCCGGGGACACTCCATAGATATTCCGGGAACACGACGAAAAAAGTGAGAAATTAAATTGTTTTATTAAAGAATAACACATGATAATATAACATATAATATGTAATAAACAAGTTAAAAATTCTATATATTTTACTTACAATAGTTTCACTTCGTTCTTCTACCTCCTCGAAATAATTTTAGTATATTAATATTTCATAATATTTTATGTTAAACGTTCTTCTTCCTGATATCCCCTCACGTAAATTACCAGGAAAAATAATTTATGGAAATAACACCTTCTTCCTCTCATGTTCTTTTTCCTTCTTTTCCCCCTCACGTTTCTTTTCCTTCTTCACGCCTTCACGTTCCCTTTTCTTCCTCTTGTCTTCACGCTTATTTTCCTGTCAGATTCAAGAAGTTTCACAAGGATAATACGTTCAATAAAATCCATGTTGATATTTGTGAAGTTTTTGTATCCCATTCAACACCCGAACTATTCCGAATACGAAAGCAATACCAAGTTTCATCGTCAACCATAAGTCTCCCTACTCTCGTAATCAGAACCACATATTTTCATCGTATGTCTTACCTTTCTCAACTTTAAAATTTTTACTATTCTTATCCTTTAATGACAAGCGTTTTTCCCCGGGCAATGGTTCGGGATAGAAAGCATCATTCGGTGTCTTTTGCCTATCCATAAATGATTTATAGAGAATCATCGCACCCAAAACGGGTCTTTTATACTTCAAATGGTGCTGAACTTCATCCTTTTCGCCCCTTTTGTTGTTGTTCTATAAACCAGGTCAGGAAGTTTTACATTTGCTTTCATTACCAAACTTCCTGGTATTTCCTTGCAATCCCCCTTCTTCCCTACATATTCTCCGTAATATCTTGTCTTCATCAATCCATTTCTTTTGCCATAAAACTCGAAACTTCATACATATCAACAATCCCGATCCCATAAGACTCCATTTTTAGCCAAAAGAAACGGTCAATAAACTCTTCTGCAGATAGATTAAACCTTTTCTTATCTCGCAAATAAACTAGAGCTTCAAAAATGGTAGCAATCACGATAGTCCAATAGGTTGGAAACGCTTTCCGATTCACAGGATCCTCAATCAACTCCGTTAAATCCGATAAATCAAACCACTCACCAACATCATATTTGTTGGCTAATTCTGCACATATCAAGATTCAGGACTTAGCAGTTCAAAACAAACAATCTTAGTATAGGTACCTCTTGGATTTTGACGCGATTCAATAAATTGTCCTCCACGAATGTTGGCGAAGGCATTATCCTAAACTCGATATAATTGAATAACAGTTAATACATTAAAAAATTACTGCAGAGTAATAGCAAGAAAGAATATATAAACATTACTTGTAGTAGAACACCTCAGCTGACATGTATAGCTCAGTTCTGACCAAGTAAATAAGAAAGCAGAAGAAAAGAAACCAGGTTTGGACTATCTAAAATTTAAAAGTGAAAATCATCCTGGATAAATCCAAGAATGAAGAAACAGTAGGCCTTGTTAACACAGTGAAGAGCATCAGGGAATTTTCTGCCAAGTTGACTTCTAATGTAGAATTTCACATTTTAAAACTTTCTCCAACATAATTTTCAAAGAATAAAACAATACAGACAAAAAGAGAAAAGAAACAAAGAGTTGTTACCAACACATTCGAAGATGAGAATGTAGGGTCTGCTAATACAACATCATCAAAGTAGTCGAATTTGAAACATAACGACTTTTAAGAATTTTAAACATATGGAAGATCCCATAAACAAAAAGAAAAAAGGATAAGAATTCACAAACATTATAAAAAATAAGGATTTTAATGAATAGTATGAATATATTGTTAGTTGTTAATATGATGATTAAAATTTAGTAAATATTTTTATGAGAATTAAAAGTATTAGTCACAATTTTGAATATCGATGACTAAGTTTATTTTTCATAACGAAATTCACGACTTAAATAAGTTTTTAGTCGCAAAACTTAAGACGAAAAAAAGTTTTTAATCGTTGATTGTTTCGACTTTCTTTTTTTTTTTTTTTTTTTAAAAGCGAGCACCAGCATCGTCCCTCCTCTTCACAGATCTCGACGGCTACCAATCATCTCTGTCACGGACGAGCACCAACGTGATTGTGGTAAGCTCCCTCTCCCTCATTCCCGACCTCCTGCTTAAGGGGATTATATGAATTTCGTGTCAATCTCCTCTGGAATTTGAGCTTGAACTCGGTAATTTTTAGATTTCAATTGTAATTTTTGTAGTTGCAGTGTAATTCCCGATGTCTAGCGATCTCTGATTGTATAAATTTTGTGCAACGTTGAGGAAAGCGTGCCGATTTTGAGGTTGGGGTCGGTTAAGTTTCAACGAGTTCATAACAAGAGTATCCTCTAATTTTGACCTAGATGAGTTTGATTTTGCCTGAGATTGATTTGTGTTATGTTGTGATGTATATGATTTTTTTATTTTTTTCCCCAAATTGTATAAGGATCCTCTAATCGAATTCTCGTTGATTTAGATTTGTGTTAGTTCTTTGACAGTTTGGTTGCGATTTAATGTTCGCGTTGAACAAATATGGAATATGGCAATAGGTTAATGTAGCTGTAGTGAATTAGGTTAAACGGTTTGATATAATTTCTGACCCTGTATCTAATGACCATGCATTTAGTGTGGAAAATGTGTTAATTCTTTGACTGAGTAAGGCGTGGAAAATTAGAGTATCTAATGACCTGTATGTTGCTTTTATGAGTAAGGCATGGAAAATATTTCGAACCTTCAAAATTGTTTCATTGTTCGAATTGTTTCACTTAAGTGGCGGAAACATGCAATTACGACAGTGAAGCTGTCCTTATGTGTATTTTGTTATATTCACTGAAGTCCTTGTGTGTATTTTGTTGTATTCATTGAAGTAATGCTGAGCATGTTATGAGGATTGTAATAATGCTTTTCTTATTTTGATATATTGATTGAAGTATTGATTTTGTTATGTTATGATGTTGTCCTTATGTTTTTCAGGACTGTATGTGATGTATAATGTTATGATGTTGTCATTTGTAATTTCTTCAGTATCTAAAAAGTACAGAAAGATTGAAAAAATTACCTAAGAAAACTTGTCTGTGATAGTTTCATCTTTAATAACTGTGGTGTTGAGTTCATATTGTTAAAATTGTTTCGAAGCTGCAATTAGCTTAAAATTCTATAAGTTTCATTTTGAGGTTATGAAGCTATTTTGCAGCTTCACTTTCGTCGTTGGTGAGTAGTTACATTTTATCATCGTATAGATTGTAATGTTTATGGTAGCATAACAACACTAGTCATACGGAGTGGTGTAGCCAATGATATGTTTTGTGGTATTTTTTTGCCGTAGCCTCGTAATTTTTAATTTTCAAACCTTTTATTTTTCATGGTGTAATCTTTAACCGCATTTTAATTTATGATATAATCTTTAAAAATAATATGCAGTAAAATCAAGACTTGCCAAAATGTGTCATGATAATAATGAGTGATTTTTAAAGCCTTGCCATTAGGACCGGCTTGTGCTGGTTCAGTGTTGTTCATAGTGGTGACCCCAACCTTAATCAAGGGCAACCACTTCAAAAAGGAAAAAATAAAAAGCCTTCATTCGTATCTTATCTAACAAAAGTGTCTTGAGTTATTATCTTATCGCTATAGGAGCAGGATTACGAGGAACTATAACAGACCATGTCTCCCCTGCTGCAAAAGATAGGAATCCTTCCAGAGGAATGATAATATCATGGAACATCAAGTCAAACCTTTCAATAATGGAGCAAGAAAACTCTCCACTCCTAAGTGTGAAATAAGGTAAAAGATTAGGGTCCTTCCAGAGGTCATAAACTGCCAAAAGATAAAATAACATGATGAAAAAATTTTCATTCTCAAACTTTGATTATAGCACTACATGAGATTATGGATTGCATAAGAGAATCCCGATTCCCTAATTCCCTTAATCTAGAGAGATATATGCTCTTCCATTTATCTTATGTTTTCTCGGGAGCTTCTCTTAAGCTTTCTTGAAAATGTAATATTCCACAAAAATCTACTAACAATAAGAAATAAGCAGATCTTTTCACCACCATTTGACATAAAGCAGATCTTCTCTTGTTGGAATAATGTTGCGCATACATAATGTAAAGTAAATAAGGACGAAGTCGATGACATCAATAGTAGTCGCGTAAGCTTTTACTTCGTTGTATATTTTTCGTTGTATCAGGACGTTTTTCACTATGAAGTAATCTCTTACGACCCTCTATAAATAGGGCTATAGTTGTTATATTTTATAATCACTTTTGAATAGAAAAGCGACACTCCTTATTTTCTCTCATCTCAAATCACGTCTGTTATAACAAGTTATCTGCACGAATGCTTTACTTATCCAATTGGGTGAAGGAAAAAGAAACCTCACTACTTCAGACTCTAGGATACTTAAGCTATCTACTTGGTCGATTCTCTACTCATATGGTTTTTGAAACTCATGATTCTTTGTATGCTTTGAATCAAACTTGAACATGATTATGTTTATCATGATACTCATGGATATTTTCATTTTTCAATCAAGTCTCTAAAAGCTCAAGTCTGTTTCCCTTGCTTTTCAAATGTTTTTCAAATTCGTTTTATACTCTTAAGCATGGTTTACTTTTTGTATGGGGGCTGTAGAGCTTCGCACAAGATTCACCGAGTTCGATCTTGACCTTGCTACTTGTTTCCTATGAAAATTACTTTGACATAATTCTTTGTCAGAAAACATAGATTTTTCTATTAACTTTAACTAATTGCTTTAATCCTAAATATAATGTTTTAAGCTAAGTCTTAAGGATTTAAAAAAAAATTTGGTTTTAAAAATGGAAAGAATATATACAATACCCGTTTGAGCATCACCTGGCGTGGTGGCTTAGTGCAAGGGTGTCACTTTGAATCGTCTGTGGCTGTGGTAGCCCCATGATCACGGGTTCTAACTTCTAGTCTCAACACTCCAGCTATGATAAGATGATTCCACGAAAGCGGGTGAAAACCGATGACCCCACCAAGAGGCTTTTTGGATTTTTAATTTTTGGTTAATGATGGTTAATCAATGATTAAACCTAATTATTATAATTAATCTATAGAGCTTAATATAACTAGGAACGACACATCTGACTATTAACTGCTAACCAACGGTCGTTTGCGATGTCATATTTATTATTCTGCTAACAAGGGATGGAACAACCGACCTATTGATTATTAATCATCGGTCGTTTACGATGTCTTATTTATTATGATGCTAACTAAGGATGGCTATGTCAACCTATTAATTGTTAATCACCAGTCGTCTATAACGTCATATTATTATACTAAATAGGGGCGGCTCAACAGACCTATTAACTTGGTAACCTATGGACGTCTATGATATGCTATTTATGCGGGACGACAAACATGAGATTATTCTATTCTCGGGAGTCTAAATCTGATCTTTGTCGGGTACGTCGATGCTAAATATTTATCAGATCCACACAAGACCCTGTCTCAAACGAGATATGTGTTTACATACAATGATACAACAATATCCTGAAAATCCACAAAGTAAGACCTCGTGGCCACTTCTTCAAATCACTATGAGACCATCGTTGTACACAAGACCAACAGAGAATCTGTATGGCTAAGATCAGTGATCCAGCATATCTAACAATCGTGTGGAATCTCCGACATCGAAACACCGATGGTGGTCCGTGAAGACAATGTCACTTGTGTTGCACAATTCAAGGAAGGCTTTATAAAGTACTTCTATACTTATGACCTTCAAGATGAAGGAGTCATCCGCATTCAGCAGTTCCAATCGTATAACAACTTAACTGATCTATTTATCTAGGTGTTTCCCAAATCTTCTTTTGGTTTGCGGCGTCTCAACGAGCTTTCCGGCTAAGGTGATGCGCACTTTGGATAAGACTATACTCTTTTTTCTTCGACCAGATTCTTATCCCATTAGGTTTTTTTTGACAAAGTTTTAATGTGGCAGTCACTAGCACTCAACCATTACTCATATTATCCAAGGAGGAGTGTTATAATATAATATATATGGATAAAAATGAGTAATGGGATAAACAAGAATAATATTGTGCATACATAACGTCAACGCCAAGTAAATAAGAACGAAATCGATGATGTCAATAATCACGCAAGCTTTTACTTCGTTGTAAAGTATTTGTTGTATCGGAACGTTCTTGACCATGAAGTAATCTCGTAAGGTCCTCTATAAATAGGTTATAGCCGTTTATATCATTATCATTTTTGAATAGAAAAGCAACACTTTTCCTAACTTTTATAAAAGTATGAAAGTTTTAAATTCTTTTTTAGTAATAGGAAGGGAAAGCGACCACTTTTTCTATTAAATAAAGATGGTCTAAAAAAATTTATACTATCGATTATTAAACGATAATCCAACTGTTGTATAAGTTTGATTGTTGATATTATTAATTATGTAAAATTTGGGACGTATCAATCGGACACCCGATGGTGATAGATATGAAGTTTTAAATAGTAATTCTAAACCTTTCATTTTTAAGTTTGTTTATTTTCATAAAATAACCCAAATAAATACATAAAAATTAATTAATAATATCTTTAAATATTAAGATAATCTTAACAATAAAAATTTAAATATAAATAAATAGAAATCTGGGTGGCTAGCGTTTGGACACTTTCCTCATTTTTTTATTTTTTTTTTGTTTTAGAATTTTTTAATGCAAGAGGGGTAACTCTTGCATTAATAACATTACAGATTGGAACAGTATGCACCATATCCCAAATATGCCCTGGACTCCGCATTGGAACAGAAATTTCTCGTCACCGCAAAAAGAGCCGCGGACTCCGCCGACGGCGACTGGTATATATCTTCACCCTCACCTCTCCCCCTCTTCCTCTCTTCCCTGTCTCGATCTGGGCTCGACTCAAGTGTTAGGGTTTTGAGCTGCTACATCATCGTGCCCGAATTCGACACTTGTTGGTTTTTTTCGAGGGGGGTTTGATTTGTCGTCTTTGTGATTCTGAATTGGTTCATGGTGATTGTCGAGTAGTTTCTGTTGCTCGTTTTGGGATCATGATAACCAGTATACAAATGTGCACGTTGTTTTAGCAATGGCGATGAACAAAGGACGTAATGCTAATGGCTTGAGATATGATTGTGTTTTAGTAGGCGGAGTTATGTATGGATGATACGTGTTTTCTCTTGAAGTAGATCGGCTTTGCGTTTTGATGAAGTTAGGTTTGGTTCATTTCGAAGAGAAGAGATTTTTAGTAATAGTTGTAAATTGATTATTAGATGAATTGAATAGATGGGTAGTGGGGGATCCTCTGATTATCTGCTCTTTTTCTCAGTTTGAGGCACACCGAATTCTTTGCATGGCAAGGGGAAGTCTGATTGTGAAATGACATTTTAGAGCATAGTTGATCGGAACAATTCAAGATGGTTGTTTATTTTGTTTGGTTACGACAATAAATCTCCTTTCGTATTAGCTATCCTCTCCTAATGGCGCTGCTTAAGAGAAAAAAAATGATAAAGTTTAGTGACTGATGTGATGCTTTTATTCTCTGCTTTAGATCTATTTTTGCTCCAAACATGTTCAAAAAGGCTTTAGAGACTAGGTCCTTGCAGAGGCTGTCAGGCGCAGACAAGAAGAAGTTGAGGAGGAAGGTCAAAGAAAAGTTCCCTCGAGCATCTGATGCTGATATTGATGTTATTCTTCCCCCTAAGGTATTGATACATACTTGGCTATTGCGTAGTAATGAATCTGCAAGCTCAGACTAATTTCAGTAAATATTGATATTGTATCGCTAAAGTTTTTGTAGGCTATATAAATTCATCAACTGGATATGTGCTTAATGGAATGCGGACGTTTAGACGACTCTCTTTCTTGTAAAAGCTAGTCAATCTTCTGAAATGTCACTATGTCGCAAAGTGGCAAAAAATGTCGGAATATTTATAACCGTTGGTTATTTAAGTGCATTGCTTTATTTCTCTACTTTTGATGGAACCAACCTTGTGCTTGAAGCATAGCTCTTGTAGTAAATGGTCTATTTCTCTCTGCTCCATTGGAGCTGGCTCTCAATGGAATGCCATTTAGCATAATGATTGGGAGTTGTGAGGATGCAGTTCACTTCAACAACTACATTACAGGAGTCTTATAAGGTTTATCTGTGGTGAATGCTCATAAATCTGGAACATGTCTTTTTCTTTCTGATTTTAGCGTGAGTTGTACTACCGGTTCCTCGGAGATCGAAATTTTATGTGAATCATGCATGTGGCTTTATTCTGTTGATAAAGTGAAGATAGGGAAAGTTCATAGTTTATTAGCCTCTGTAGCTATTGTGTCATCTCTTGACTGTATTTACTACATTACCTAGGTGGAGATAACCGTCACCAAACTTCAAAATCGAGTGGTTGTATATGGCGTGGAAGGTGACCTCCCTATGATTTTTGACATTGATGGACGAGGTTCAGGTTTACACCCGACAGGTAGAAAAAAATTATTCAGTTTGTTATGTTATGATCCTTTCTCACCTTTCATATGTTTGATATTGTATTATGTTCCCATGGATGAGACCATTTTTAACTTTTTAATTGGGGCTGAGAGAAGAAAAAGAGTTATCTTCAGAAGATATAAGCTGGTTCTTGTTAGCCACCGCACCTTGTGTTTATGATTTCAATGTTGCTTTCAGAATTGAATATTATAACCTATTTGTTTTAAGCTTAGATAACTAAAGAAGTCAATCATGATTACATCTTTTTCCCTTATTTTCACTTCTTTGTACTTCCTGCTTTATGTCTATTGTTGGTGAAACGACTTGTGTATTTCTGCTTGTTAGTGGATTTTTTGTGGAGTATTGCATTTTTCAAGAAAGTTGGGGAAGAACTCTAGAGAAAATGCAAGATGTAGAGTGAATATCAAGTGGAAGAGCATGAACCTCTCTAGATTTAAGAATGTTGAGAATGAGGAATCTCTTATGCTACCCACTATCTCATTTAGTGTTACAATTAAAGTTTGAGAATGAAAGATTTCTTATCACTTTTTGTCTTTATGGCAGTATATGCCCTCTGGAAGGTCCCTAACCTTCTACCTTATTTCACACTCAAGGGTGGAGAGGTTTCTCGTTTCATTATTGGAGGGGCTGATTTGATGTTCCCGGGTATTATCATACCTCCGGAAGGATTGCCGTCTTTCGCTGCAGGGGAGACATGGGCAGTTAAAGTTCCTGGTAATCCTGCTCCAATAGCGGTAAGCTGATAACTCTGACTCTTATATTAGATAGGATGCTAATGGAGGCTTTCTCTGTTTCCCTTTTTGAAATGGTTGCCCTTGATTCAGGTTGGGGTCACCACTATGAATAGCACTGAAGCAGTGAAAGCCAGTCTACGTGGAAAGGCTTTGAAAATCACTAATCATTACCATGACACACTTTGGCAAGCCTATATTTTACTGCATATTATCTTGTTCAAGAGAATTTTTTAATCTTTTTTACCTTTTTTCTTATGGGTTTCTTTTTCAGGGAATCAGTTGAAGGTCGTTATGTGCCAAATGCTGGCTTCTATGATGACGTCGTCTTTGCGGACCCTACATTTTCATCTTCTGAGGGGGATGTTTCTGTTGATCAAGATGACGAAGTTGCTGATAAGGAAGCAGTAGATGCTACTGTTGCCACTGACATACCTTCTGATCTTGAAGCTACTGCTACAGAACATGGGATTGCTTCAAGCAATACTACTGATCAACTGGCTACAGAGGTGGATAACTTGAAGTTAGCAGAACCTAGCTCCAACGATGAACCAAATGTTGAAGGGCAGACCTCTATGTCAGCCGAAGACGTGGATAAGCTCTTGGATAGGTGCTTGCTGCAAGCTTTGCATACCACAGTAAAGGACAAAGACCTTCCCATGCTTGGAAGTTCTTTGTGGTAAGATTTCTTCCATTGAATTCCTTTCTTCAGAGGCTTTAGAGAAGCTGAACTTTTAGAGTTTTTACAAGTTCTTAGAGCTTCTGTACTTCTATTTTTAAGAGTGCGTGTGTGTGAGTTTAGGAGGAAATAAGCTACAAAAGCAAAGCTGAAAGAGTGATAGAATTCCTCTCAGAATATGAAACCAGTTGCCCTTGGGTGGTAACTCTAGTCATGGAACGAACAAAATTATTAGGAGAATTATGGATGGGACATGATTTTTTTCTTAAATCTTCAATAGCCACCGGTCACCACCACATGCCTTGCCTACTTTCTCATGTTTTGCCTACTGCTGCCTTGGATACCAACAATGATGAGTTTTACAGCTGGTAGCTCTTTTTGAACTTTGGTTCCGTCATTGATCAAGTTGTTTTAGAATGATCCATTCATCTGGGGCTTGTGGTTGTGTTTATCTTATTCTTTCTTCTATATTCAGCATTTTGTGGTCTATGTTTTGTGTTTATTGCAGTTGCTCTTTCGTAAATGTATATTTTGTATTTATGACACAGGTCACATCATGTGTTACCCTGCAGACCTCCAGGAATCACACTTGATATCAAGAAGTCCTCTTATAAAAAATTGTCAAAGTGGCTGCTATCCAAGTGCTTTAATGCGTTGGTATGTATTCTATTATTTTCCTCTTTTAGCATTATGGTTCTTTTCATTCTGTTGTGATCTTCTTTGTTCCTTCCTCCCTTCTCCCCTTCCCCTTTAATTAGTCTCCTTTTCGGTATACTAGTTGTATCTGGAATCATGGTCCTAGTCGACCTGACCTTTATGCACCTCAGTTAATGAAGTGTGGCCTTATCATTCTTGTTCTTCTGAATAGATGTCTAGCCAATCTTAGTTAACGCTCTTGTCCTTGTTATCAGCAAAGATCAATTCAGATTTATGTTGTAAGAACTGACCAATTTGTGGGCGTTCTGCTTGCCAGCTCTATTTAATTTTACCGGGCCTCTGCTTGCGATTATAAGATAAATATTGTATTTACCTGCATTACGTATCACATTGATCAAAAAATATTACGTCATGAATTTTAATTTCTACGCTTCTCATTATAATATCTGAATCCATGCTAAATTACTAATTACCAGTTTTTTGGTGAAAAGGGATGAGATTGAATGACACTTAAGATGTTTGGATTGAATTAAAGACGCTAAAAGCACGAATAAGAAAAATGAATTGATGAAGTTGCGAGGAGAAAAAGTTGGTAACTTGTATTGAAGGACAAATGAAACATAATGATGGGATCAGGAAAAACCAAATTTCATTCTGCTTTATTTTATATTTATGAAAGAATACTTTACAATCTTTTTCGTGTCTGTTTCTTTGTTTATATGATGCCACCAACAGATTGATGTCAAAGAGGATAAGCACAAAAATGAGGTTATTCTCACTTCTGTTAATCGGCAACATGCGGAGTACACTTCCTTTAAACCTGAAAAGAGAGTTGCTGAGAAAAAAGATGAGGCCGCCATCCCAGCTACTAATGAGAATAAGTCCCCTTTGTTGGAGATCGTGGAGATCTATAAACCAAGTAGTCATGTTGCTCCCATATTTGCTTCAGTTGGAGCTGACGCTGCTGGTTTTTACACTGCTCAGGAAGCCAGTGCTGTCGTTTTTCGGTATGTTGAGAAAGAGGGTCTAGTAAAGCCCACAGATAAGTCTCTAGTAATTTTGGATCCAATATTATGTGATGCTTTGTACAAAGGCGCAACTAAAAAAGGATCTACTTACCCAACTGAGATACATAAGAAGGATTTGGGGTCTACATTTTTGAACCGTATGCAAGCCCACCATCAAGTCATCAGAGGAAGCGAGAGTGCTATCAAGAAAGGGGTGGTTAAAGCAATTCAAATTCTAACCGAACGACAACAAGGCAACAAAAAGGTGACAAAAGTCTCAGGGTTTGAAACTTTTCTCATGGACGCTGAATCTCTTGCATCAGAACTGCAGAAAAAGTTTGCTTGCAGTACATCAGTGGCTGAATTACCAGGTACTTTGTCCGACAATTTGCCTTCAGTGGTTGCTTTTGTATCTAATGGAATTGCATGGTAAACATGTCTAGGATATAGAACTAGTTAAGCTTTTGGTAGACTCAAAATTTTTAACTTGAAAGAATCAGAATCCTATGACCAGATCGATATTCTGTAATCTTATTTTTGAATTCACTGATGTCAAATTGTGGAAATGGATCAGAGAATCAGAATTCAAAATACCTAGTTGTAACAAAAAAAAAACATTTGCCCTTAAATACAACTTAAAATTTGGATCTGAATTCTGCAAGTCCTGTTTGTTCTTTTTTTTGTCTAATGATGCAATGATTTTCATTTCCATGAAATAGGAACGGCTAAGAAAGGGCATGAGGTTCTAATTCAAGGCGGTGTCATCGATCACCTTGCGAAGCATCTAGTTGAACAATATGGAATCCCCAAAAGGTACATAGAAGTATATGATAAAACCAAGAAGTAAAGGTAAGTTTCTTTTCTGCTCGATGGCACATTTCACTATTCTTAGATTGTTTGCATATGCTGTTGAATAGGTGTCTATTACTATTATAAAGAACTAGGATACAACGAATAAGTTTTTGTCATAGGATCACCTTGCAGCACCTCAACCCATATATGTTGTCTACACGAAGTGCACCTTTATGCTCTGCCTCAGAAAAAAAACCGTACACCACCAAGGCACCAATCCGATGTTATTCATCTTTATGTTCAAACTGCGAAATAGACTGATGTCTTGACTTCCACACCTGAATTACTGATCATGTAAATGCTCAGGATAGCTTAGAAGTGAAATATTTTTCTTGTCACCAGCAGAGCAATATTCAAGTCTTACTTTCCTTCCCTGTTGCTGTGTGGTTCACCTTGTTATGGTGTAGCATTCACTTCGAAAAATACATTACTCAAGGATTTACACTCAAATATTTCTATGCATTATATGAGATGAGAAAATGATCGGCAGGCACTGGGTTTACCATTAGGTACTGGATCGATCATATGCTTTGTAGGAGTATTTTGATGATTGCCTTTATAATTTTCAGGTTACACGTTCCGGCCTTGGAGAGTTTTGTCCTTTGGTTGTGGATGTGTATTTTCGTCCTATATTTTAAAGCTGAACATAACAAGAGGCGGTTTGTCAGTAAGAGTTTGAGATTAGTATGGCTTCTTCGTTTTGAACCTTCTTTGTTTGTTACGATGGCCCTGTCACGGAGCATTATGTTTTATGCAAGCTTTTGGGTTGAGACGTGGAAGCCTGGTCTTCTTGTCTGTCTTTAATCATTGTAAACAGGCATATGCTATCATAGTCTGTGTCTGATCTAGGTAGAGAGTTTCTCGTGTTGAGTTAAAGTTGGTCCATAGTTTTAGTGTATCTTCAAATATCGGACGTGAATGGATGGTTTTGTGACACCACATGTTTCTTTCAGAGGATACGTCGTCATCCGTTAGGTTCTTTGTTGAAGGAAACATCACAAAGAATACAATGGTTTAACTTGGAGATTCGTTGGAGGCAAACTTCAATGGGCATCGCATGTTGATTCAAATGTTGAATAGTGGTTTTTTAAAATGTTAGCATTTTTTGGGGGATGGAGGGAATATATTCCAAACTAGCTACACTGTAATTTCCAAATATTTGTCAGGGAGTAAATGATGGCAAATTATTCTTCGAAGCCCTAATAATCTTATGTGAAACTATGACTAATTCGGCTGTTCCCAGAAACAGTTGCTTGATATTCTCGTCAAGTAAGATTACAAACTACCAAGGCCACGGACAGCAAACTTCTCGTGCTGAAATCTGTCACACTTCATACAGATATGTCGACCCACAAGCATCATAGGGCAGAATGAAGAAATGCAAGTTAAAAAGCAAGGAAAGTCGGCATCTTTCATGTCTCTGCAACTGATCTAATTGTCACATGGTAAGTACACATGAACTCTTCCAGTATCGTCAACACACACAAGTCGGCACAATAAAAATATATCTCACTCACAGGCCAAAACCATAGACTAGAATAATAAATATTGCAAGCCTCTTTGGAATGTAAAATCCCTGCAACAGTCCCTCTGGAAGAGTACCGACACCATAAAATCATGTCAACTCTCAGAGAGATTGCTCGAGGCATCGCTCTGTGCTGTATGATTATTCTCAAAGGCTGCTCAAAAGGAACAAAACTGGTTCCGTGCTGCACATCTGTTTAACTGTGAGAAGAAATTTAGTCAGAAAGAAACACCACCACCCAAAGAAGGCAAGAATGAGTTCAACGCCCTAGCTGGTACCCTAATCGGGTTCGAGCAACCAAATCATTATGGGCTCAGGTGAAAAACTGAGGTGGGTGCAGCTAGCATCTAGAGCTAGCTGGTTTGTAATATACTCTCTTCGCTTATTTCTTATCCCCCTCTACTTCCCCATTATCCCGACTTTCGACTCAAAAGCAACAAGCTTCTCTCGATTCAAGCAATGCCTAAAATTCACTTCTTGAATTTAGAACTGGCGATACTTGTCCGTATTTAAGTATTAACGCGTGTTCATTTGCGTTCTCTAATCCCAATCAAATTGCTTAGAATGACATAACAAGCAAGCATAAATCAAGCAGAATATAGATCATGGAATCAGTAGATTCACCTCAATGCATTGGACCCTTAACCACTTGTACCAGCAGTAGGTAGATCAGTCACTTTGCCAACAGCAATAGTCTTCCCTGTAGGTACACCAAAGTAATCATGTTAGGGATCAGATGCCCAAAAACGCTAGTTCATAACTTGAACAAGTAAAGTGCATCAGCTGAAACACCTAGTTCATCACCTTCTGTACGAAGAGTAAATCTACCCAGCTGCGGAAAATCAGAGAACTTCTCAACACAGATCATGCTATTAACCTAGACAATCACAAGCGGAAGTCAACAATCAAGATTAAAGAAGATTTAGTTATCAAAAAAGAATTGCCAAGTGTTCAGATACAAATGTTAGAAATAAAACTTATACTCCATCCGTCCCAAATTGTATACAACGTTTTCATATTTGAAAAATATTATGTGATTAAAAATTAAACTGAGTGGAGAGTAGAAATATTGTGTAGTTGAGAATTAGAGTAGAAAGAGGAATGAGGTAAATCTAAATTTGTGTGCAATAATTGCAAAAATTATGGGACGGATGGAGTAATAACCATGAACGCAGAAAATGAAAAAGATTCAGAAATTAAATTAAAATAAACCTGGATTCGACACATGACAACAGCACCATTCTTCACAAAAAGGACTTTCTTCTTCATCAGTTTCCTGGTCTTTGGATCCATCTGCTGAAGCAGCTCGATAATCTCACATTCCTCCACAACAGCATGGATATGCAAGACTGCCTTGTAGCCAGCAGTGAATATGGCCTACAAGACATAAAATTCAAGCAGCTAGTTAACTTCGTGTTCAGGAAAAATTAAGGATAAAAAAGCGGGTAATATGATGCAAAGTTTTGAACTGATACTTCTACTAACATTCTACACCAGAAGCAAAGAAAGAAAATGCCGTAATAGAGATGGTAAGTAGAAATCATTTCTTACGTTATCGAGCAATTCAAGAATCTGCAATTGGGCAACAAACTCATAAACAGCAGCAATTGGCCTTGCTGCATGAGGTTGAAAAGAAAAATATCAGAACCAGGGATGCACTGACTGGGGAAAAGAATAATATGGCACCACTACGCATTGAAAGAAAATCCTCCGGAAAGTTGTGGCACGAAACAAGTACCAGAAGGGAAAGAAAAAACACCAAATCAAAAATCATATGGTGAATTATGGCTAGCGTCATTCACTCTATTACAAACACTTCAGGAGTTCAAATAAATTCAGAGGAACCAGAGACTTCCTGTATCAAACAAATTTCCTAGGCTCCAATACCAGCCAACTATTTGATTAGTTCCTTCACATAAAGAGTTGTCTCTACTACTTTCACATAATATACTGAAACTAAAGATCTTACTCGCCCAAATAAGAATAAAATGCAATAAAAAACACGCTTCAAAAGGTCCCAAAAATGAAAGCAACGGTGTTCTTTAATTGTAAGTTTACAGTTCAGCTCCTTGACTTCCAGCATTCAACCACTGTGCTGGGATAGAAAACAATGGTAATAAAAAAAACACTGCATTTGTCAGGTTTTCCAGGACACTTTAAAAGAGAAAGGAAATACACAAGGTTGCATAACTGAGATAGAATGCTTGAGTAACTGTTCTAGCAGCCAATGTACAACAGGAAGCATGATCATCATCAAAGCAAACTTACAGATTGAAGACAACACAAAACCGGATAGTATGTCATCTTCTTCAATTCCAGATACTCTAACTCGAAGATTTTCTCCAGGCCCCGCACGGCTGACTTTATTTTCATCACAGTATACTGAGAGAACTTTCACTTGGACCTGCATAACAGCAACTTTACTAGTCAGTTGCATTCGTTACAATTAATAAGCAGTCCAGTGAATAGTGCTTTTCCCAAACCTTATTAGGCATAACCAAGAGCGCATCACCCTCTCGAACACTGCCAGATTCTACTTTACCCATTGCAACAGTTCCCATGTCCTTGAATTTGTCAATAATCGGCATCCTGTAAGTGCAACAATAGACAAAAATGAACAATTGGTCAGTCCTTACACAAAATAGATGACAGAAACAATAAGCTAGCTCAGAAAAGAGTTGACTTAAACCAGGGAAATCAAATGGCCAAACAATGCATGAGAAAAAAATAAAACAAATCACACTTGAGCAAAAGAAACAAATCTGAAAAAAGATCCAATCACCAGTGTCATATACTTAAATTCAGGTATTAATGCCAAAGGAGAGGGAACCAGAGACGAAAGTTTACACCAGGTCCAAATTAGATGGACACTAAAAATCAAAATGTTAATAATCACAATGCTGAATTACAATTCCCAAAGATCTAACTAAAGGTATAATGCAAGCAACAGATATTGTTAAATGACTAAATTATTACCTAAAGGGGCCGTTAGGATCTCTCAGTGGAACTTCAATAACATCCATGGCTTCAAAAAGGCATGGACCATTCCACCAAGAGCACGTCTTCTTGTCCACTCTGGTTTTCATGTTTGTACCAATAAGACCAGATATTGGAAGAAATTGAACATCTGCAAAAAGCAAAGTTGAGAACTCTGCATGCATAAATGCCAAGGGCAAGCAAACACTTTGTGTAGCTATTTACCGAACAAGTTCGGTTAACAACAGAATCCGGACAAATCTATGATAGACTACCTTTCTTCACATTGTAGCCAGAGGACCGCAAAAATGGAATCATCTTCGACTCAATTTCATCATATCTAACATCAAAAGACCACAGATCAGAAGGATCCAAGTCTACATAGATTTTTAGTACAACACAGTATTTAGTTTCGACGTCTTCGGCCACGACAGTTACACAATAATAGCATACAAAAAGCTCATGAACTACAAACATTTAACCACATCACAAGGAAAGCAATAAGACCTTTCTTTTGACCAATTCACAGTAGGATCATCCATCTTATTGACAACTACTAACAACTTGGATACTCCCAAGGTTTTTGCAAGCTGGACATGCTCCCGTGTTTGTCCACCTTTCTCATATCCGGTCTCAAATTCTCCTTTACGAGCAGAAATTACCTAGGAAAAATCAATACGCTTCACCAACATGGAAAGGCAAAAGGACCAAGTAAAATTGAACACAGGAACCAAAATCAAGGGAGGGAAAAGGCCTAAGAAGCTTACTAGAACGCCTATATCAGCCTGTGATGCTCCACTGATCATATTTGGTACGTAACTTTTATGACCCTGCCGGATACATAGCAAGAAAATGAGAAATCAATATAAATCACTTTACAATTGCCCAGTAGGAGTCAGTAAAGAAAATCATGAAGTAAAAGTAGTCCCATAAGGAAGAACAAAAAATAAGGGCATTTGATGGGCTAGTTGTTAGTACATATATAATACAGGCCCAAATGAAGACCAAACAACCTCATTTAGGTTCCTCTTATCTATACATGCCAATACTTATTTAAGAAAACAAACACACACAAAGAACACACTAATCGATAAAGCAGCACAAAGAAATAGCTCACAAGTTAACAGTTGGGTACTTAGGTTAGTGTTCGACATAGAACAATTGGCAAATAGGCCATATGCAGCTGTATTAATTTGAAACAAAGTTTTAGAAACCAAGAAACTACAACTTACTGCAGAACAGAAGTAACACAGAAAATTAAATATTGTTTTCACGGTAAGATGAAAGTTCCACGATGTATTAGGATTTAGTTCATATTTTTCATGTAACTTTCAGCTTTATATCCTAAATGGATGAGGCATAATATGTCAAAACAACTTAAAACTATGTGACCTAACAGCTGACACTGTTTGTGACAGGGAAGCCACCCAGTAATTTAGAAGAACGCAAGATAGAGATCCGATACGAAGCTTCGACTAGCAGAAAAAATTCAGTCAGAAATCAAATTAGTTACCGGTGCATCCAATATGGTAAATCTCGTTGTTTCTGTCTCGAAGTAAGCTCTTCCAACTTCCACAGTCTTACCCTGCAGCCAGCATGAAGATATGGTTAAGGTAGGAAGCTCTCAAGCTTAATATATTACGATCATAAAGCACAAAAGTAAGACCAGACAACAATAAAGAAAGAAGTAGGGACCAACGGAAGAAAGAAGCTAGATGAGATTCCGATCTAATAGAAGTAATGGTTTTACCTTTGCACGCTCCTCTTCATTAGTATCCATAATGAATGCCATGTACCTAAAATGTAAAGCAAAATCAATTGACCCACAAATATCTTTGGGCTGAAACAACGGAAAAGGAGACTTATGAAGCGTGATTTCCCAGAAACTCAATGATTTTTACATAACTAGATCAGCTACAATCCTATAATAATGCATCAAGTAGACATGACCGCATGAAAAGCATAATGTGTGAGTCATAATAGGGACATCTTCAGGATCTACAAGAATGACAATCGGAAGTACCCAAATCTAAATCTAATAGATGTTGTAAAGAAGATAATAGGATCAAAAGGTCCTTCAAGTACCAGAATACTTATTTCTCCAGCTGCATTGGACAAAATCAGACTGTCTTCAAAACTATAAGAGTATCATATGTAGAAATCAGACTGAGAGACATGTTCAGCAAAGGAAAACCATCTTCAGTGTAATCATGGACAAGAAAAGTAGCTAGTCTCAATGTCTCACCAGCTTTCTCTGCTTTTGTCCTTAGCTTCCTTCTCGTACTTTTGGATAGTACGCTCATCCACCTGTCCACTTAGGAAAAGTATCTGGCCACCAGTCGTGGACTTACCCGCATCTGCAACACAAACACACGAGACATAGTTGCATTAGATCCCCTAAGGTAAGGCCTGTGAAGTCAAAGGCTTAAGTGCCTCCCGAGTCAGAGGCCTTCCCCGAAAATTGAAAGTCTACTGTGGTGCTCCAAATTGCACCGCACTCCGACACTTACAAAAGCCAGATGAAACTTTTGGCAACAGTGTTGCCCATTCATATGATTAAACATGAGACGCAACAATACAACCACAAACTAAAAAAGCACACCATTCATCCAGCGGCTAGTCCTGCTGAAACTAGCAGGATGGTAGAGAGAACCTTTGAATATGCTGTAACAGTTTGCAATGGCGTCCGCCAATCAGAAAACATAATGTCTACTTCAAGTAGAAGCTTACCAACATGACCGATGAAAACAACATTCAGATGACGTTTCTTGTTCTCCTCGACTGCATCATTTAGTTCTTCGTTAACTTCATGTACAACAGCTTCCTTCTCTTTCACGAGCAATTCTACTCCGAGCATCAGTTCAAGTTAGTCATTTCTTCAAACAAAACTAGCCTTTAGAGATATTTGCACAGAACAACCATCACAAACCCCAAAATTACCTTTTGGCTCTGCTTCAATTGTCTCAGAATTCTTATGAGGCACCTCCACCAGGTCTAATAATACAAGTAGATACCAAAGGAGAAAGATCAGACCCAAATGAATATACAAGCAATACAAAATATCCTAATACGGAGTACAAAAAAAGGAGCATTACTATGCACTGTGTTGCAATGACTGTACCATTCAATAGAGTTAACAAAGTGGTTAGTTACCTTCCTCCATCTTATCTACTTGCTCAACTGCCTGCTGTTTCTGCTCTTCAACATCAAAAGCCCCATTATCTTCTGCCAAAATTAAAACGGGTTTTCAGAGCGTTGTCACCGGTAAATGCCTGCAATTTTTAGACCAAATTGAAAGATATAACATATGCCTAAACATTGCAATCTCCGCACCTGCTGAGTCCAGCTGCAGAGCACGTAACTCTTCCTCTATATCTGCCAATCAAAAATTAAAAAGTGCAAAGAATCAGCAACAAGTAGCGGAGGCAAAAAATTGTCACAAACACTAAGAAGATGCAATAATTCGAAAGATATTCCATTGCTTCAAATGCGTTAAGAACATACAGTGACCACGAATTAAACAAATTAAACGCCTTTGATAAGGAAAAATGATAGTCTGACTGAATCATAATGAAGCCTCCGTTGGGGTCCTAATGGCACGAGCCACATAACATGCACAACTCCCATCTCTTTCATAATGACTTCAAAGTAAAAACAACTACATACCCATTTCTGGTAAGTTTGGTGTTGACATTATTAACGAATCAACCCTGCACAAAGAAAAAACACCAGCAAATTACATCATTGATACAAAGAACATCGTCATCTCCAACTCATCGACATCTACACCCCAACACAACCACAATTCACACATATCAAATCCGTGACTATCTCAAAACAGAAAAACAAGAAATTCTCTTTCCCCCCACCCCATAGACACACAAATAAATTGTTTTGCCATCAACACACCACTAATGCAGCATCTCCTACCGCCATCACCAGATCTCCGGTCCCTAACAACATACCACAATTAGCAAATTCAACTACTAAGTTTACCAAATAACATTCAACTTCAACAAGAAGATAACACGAGTTCCTCACGCTGAGAGTCTAAAAGCTAGTACAAGATTCGGTTCATCACTGGAAACAATAATTCTAACCAAAACCCCCTAAAAACATTAAAAATCAATTTTATATCAGTCAGATGTTGAATACAAGCAATATTCAACACGCATATAATACGCACAAGCACGACACCCAATCTATCAAATCACCACACAAAATTATCCAGCTAGGGTTTCAATGAGCAACAAATCGAAACCACGTACAAACAGAATCCGAAACCCTAAAATTCAACACAATACTTTTCTACTTCACCTGCTTCGATCCTCAATCGATCGCGAGTTGATCGATCGATCGATTGACGGAATAGGAATCGGGATCTCCGTCGGCGGTTTCTCCGATGATTCCTCGATTCCGCTGACCGGTCTGTTGAAAGGAATGAGACCCGGCGAGGGGCGGCGGCGCAGGTGGCGGCGGCCGAGGGATGAGAGGGGGAAATGATTTGCTTGTGAAATGAGCGAACAAGGGCGGCGAGCTACAATGGCAGATGAGAAGGATTGACTCGAACACTGTAAAGTCACATGGGTGGCATACGATTGACGGTTTGATGGCTGTGACTAACAACGGTTATCTTATGGTTACATCATCATATTTAAAAAAAAAAAGTGAATTGAATAAAAATATATAATGAAAGTTTTCATTTTATTTTATTATCTGAACAATAATCCAATAAATTGTATAATATATATTTACAATAAAAATATATAATGAAAGTTTTCATTGTATATTATAATTCAATAAAATTTATTGTCAAATTTATCATTTCATCAACATATTTCATTTTCGAAAATCTGTTGTTTCGAGTTATTATGTTAGAGATTTTGTAAGTTTCACGTATTTGTTTATCTATTATATAATTTTTTTTTAATATACATCATAAACGATTGATAGATTGGATTATCTCTCATGATGAATGAATATTGTTGGGTTGTGAATAATCATGGATATTAATTAGTCATTATAGATTGATTATGTATTAAATACATGATCAACTAAACTTGATATCAAACTTTTATATCAAGAAATCCAATTGAAACATTATATATAAAAATAGATAAATAAATGGGATTAATCATAATTTTTTTTCTTCGATTAATACTACATACCGTCTCATTAAAAGCCTTGAATTTATATGTGTTTGTTAAATTACCACTAATATATACTCGTCCAAATAACATTGTAAAATTGCTTTTATTTTGCATATCTCATCATCAACTTTGATTTTTGGACCAAAAGGATTGCTACATATGAGGAAGAATCAATACATGGAGACAAAAAGCTATACTTGTTTCCTCGTCTAAAAGACACGAACTCAAGATTTATTTAACGACAACCAAGTTGTCAATCATTTTCATTGTGGGATAAGTGAGATCCCCGATATCTTGTCTTGGAACATATGCCTATCGCATATCCCTTGTAACACAAACGCTACTATATATCTATTCAATGAAAACCACTATCCTTGGCTCCTTAATCTTTGATGTTCATATACACCTTTAATGCAAAATAAATAAATTTGTGACCATTTTATTGCGTCAATCAACTATATAAAATAGTCGCTCAATGGAAAGTGGCATCATGGAGAACATTTAGCAAACATGAAAGATGAATCAGAAAGCACAGCATAGATCTGGTTTTTATGCCGCATTATCGATAATCAGTCACAAATTCTAGCTAAGCGTGCCCAGAAAAGCATCATCAAGCCTCTCTTGAATACAAATGAAGAGAGAAGCCAAAGCTGCAAGGCGAAGAATTTCACAAGAAGCTAAGATCAATAGCAAGGAACTCAAGTACAGTAAAAGACCGTGAACATGATATACAAACCCAGTATGCTAAAATGATATAAGGGTCACACATATATTATGGTTCGTAACAAGGGACACTGCTTATATACAATAAAGATAAGGGCGGGGCGTGTAAGCCACTGCACCAGGTCCAAATTTTGGGGAGAACATCGAGACCTCCAAGAGAATGTGTATCTGCTGCCACTGCCACTGCCGCCACTGCAATTGCTCCTCCTCTGAGGATGAACTAAAATCAGACTTCCTATCTCAAACTCAAGACAGGCCATGGGGCAACTCCAGGTTGTGATGGCAGCGCAGGGCGAATGACTGGAACCCGTCTGACCACCGAGAAGGCCTCGTTGAGACGTGCAGCATGACTTATCAGCTGAGAAACCTTCTGCAAGAGGAAATATATAAAAAGGAATACAAATGGCAAACAAGCAAAGCAAGTTAGCGTGACAACTTTGAGGTAAATGATCACAATTGAGAACTGCTATAAGTTCCACAACTAAGAATGGATTAGACAGAAAGGCAAACTTCATTAAATCCATAAAACAAACACATCCATCAGCAGCGACCTTGCATCTAAATTAGTTGATAACATCACACTAGAATTTTTACAAACAAATTCCATTTCCATGAAAAAAGAGCAACTACTACGGGACATGATAAGTTGATAACATTCAATTGGCATGTAAAACAGTAGAAGGAAGATGAAAACTCCAAACAACTAGCTACAAGCCTACAACATATGCCCTAACGCAAGCTAAAGAAACAACAACCTCCACCAGAGGTAAAGTGAAAACAAATCTGTCTACTCGCTCGTTGATTACAAGTCCAACCAAGTCAAACTACATCTCCCATGTAAAACACTTACTATTCAGTTCGCATGATATCTAGCAGATGGTCTAATACCAGTAAACTCACTTCATCTACACACCTTACAGCACAACTTCTGGTAATGCTTCCAAAATGGCAGTTGCCAAAACACTTTACAGATGGAACATGGAAAAAGCACATTAGATAGTAGTATTTGGTAGGTCGCTTCCCCTAAGCAAAGAAACTATTACACACTTCGCCTTTCTTTCCCCAAATCCTCTCACAAAAAGATTTGCATTCAGTTGCACCAGTTTGATATCCAACCAGGAGTAGCTCATAAATCAATACTCTTGAGACAAACCAATCCATGTGACTTATGGAAAATACTGCCACATTCAACTTCTCATATGATTCCGAAATTGGATCTATCCATACTTTCAGATACAATTTACCATGAACCTATACGATACACAGGGTCCGGAACGCTAACCATAGTTATGGAGTATGGTATGCCTTGGCTTAAGGTACCACATTTCTTGCATGACACCATAGTTTCTAGGGGCATTTTGTGTCACGGTATGCTAAGCTAAACGTAGAATATGATGTTCTATATGATGTGACCCGATAACTTATGCATCGAAAATTCGAACACCAGTATAGCAACTTAGCAAGTACTTTGACAGATCAACATAACAAAACACGATCACCTTATCATCAACAGTCGTAACCTTAGCCCGAGTCCTCCTCTTCATCCTATACAACCTCCTCCCCAATATCACAAACCCCATCACAGCCGCCGCCGCCACAGAGAACGACCACGCCGGACTAACCTTCAACACACAGCATCTCAGCAACTCCAACGGCGCCTTCCACCACACCACCTTCTTCTCCTCCTCCTTCCTCACATCTCCCTTCACCACCACCGCCGCCTCCTCCACCCTCACCTCTCGCTTCATCACCGTCTCCTCCAAATTCTCCTCTCTCCTTTCCTCTTTCGCCTCCACAACCAAACTTTCACTTTTGTCCCCACATATTTCCTTCTCTTCGACTCCATAAGCTGTTTCCTCAACAACTTCCTCCATCAAATCACGATCAACCACCACAGCTTTGCCACATCCGCTGGTGGAATCGAACCCCAAATCCCCGGAATTCTCCATCGCCGGCTCAATTAAGTCATTTTTTCTCTCGCCATGAGTGAATTTCATCGTTTCCTGCATCAAATCATGATCAGTAGACACCACAGTTTCGCCGCCTCCGCTACCGGAATCCGACCACAACTCTCCCATAATCCCCATCGGCGGCTCGATCCAGCTCGGGTTATCCGATCCCTCCTCCGACGCTACCACATCGTCGGCAACATCATTGGATCTCTGGTTCGCGTAGTAATCGAGGGAGAAGTGATCGAGGCGGAGGACACCGTCAGCGTGATTGATGTCGTCGATATCGGAATCGGAGATCGGGGACGATTCATCGGAGTGGTCGAGGAGTTCCCAATCAGAATCGGGGGAGGACATGATGGATTGGGGGAGATGAGATTCGAAACCCTAGGAAAGAGAAGGGAAAGAGAAGGGAAAGAGAAGTGAGGTGTGAATCGAAATGATGGGGTGGGGTGGCTGATATTGTGATATTTCTGGGGTGAGGGGACACGAAACGTATCGGTTTCACTTTCTGTTGGAGTGAGTTGAGATTGGGTGAGATTTTGTGCGTTTATTACGCCCTCCGTGTTCCCATCCCCAATTAAACGGCAACAGTATGAATGTTTACTATGCCTCCGTTATACGATTAAATATAATTTTTTAAAAATTTGTTATAAAATATAAATGATGATATAAGTTATATATTTTAAAATGTGATTTGATATGAAAATAAAATATATATATATAATATATATATGTCGTAAAATATGTGAGACGAAACGAATATCGTGAAAAAAAAAAATTTGTGTTGTTGAAGGATCAAATGTTTTTTCCAAAATTACAACACTAATGATAATTGAAAGTGTAGCAACAGAGAGAGTATCACTAAAAAAATATCCCTTCAAAAAAATATATGATTTGATTTGATTTGAAAATTTATATTTATGTAAAATTTATAAATAAAGATTTAATCGCCAGTGTTCGTATGAAAAAAATGAGAAAAATAAAATAGAAAAGAAAAAGATGATGAGATGAGTTAATTTAATACTCCTTTCATCCCAAATAAATTACGATGTGTTGATTTGATACGATTATTAATAAAAATATAGATATTTTATAATTTATATCTTTTTTAGTGTTAAGAAAAGTTATGGATGAATGGAGAGAGAGAAAATAATGATGTGGAAGATGATATGATATAAAATAATGATATTCTAAATATTTGAGCCATCAAAATATTTTTAGGAAATATTATTATTTATGTGAGACATTTATTTTTAGTAATGTGACGCTGGGGAGAAAGGAGTATAAAATAAAAAATAACAATATTTTAATATTTTTATAAAAATAAGTTTTCAAATTTAAAATAGAAGATAAACGTATTTTTCATGAGACACATAGGGCTAGGTTTCTTTCGTCCATATGGACTATTTCCTTGTACTTTCATATGGAGTACAAAAATAAGGATCTCTCAAGTATGACGGCACCGAAAGAAAAGATCTTTGTTTTTTTTATATGGTGTGATGTAAACGCTCAAGATAATGCCCTCTTTGAAGGATGTAAACTTGATACAACCTCATAGGCCTCAAATATCACCATTACATCCCCATAATCACAATGGTGTCCTTGAACTGATCAAAGAAAGAACCAAGAGAAGCTATACATTAAACTTTTGCAAGATCACATAGAACAAGCGGGAGCCTGGAGGTCAAATTGCTACAAAATTCCGGAGATTGATCACCATGACTGTAATGTCGTCTTTGTTTCCTCTACCGCAGGATGCGTTTATAAGCTTCTTGCAGGATCGTATCGAGAAACCATCTCTTGCTATCATGTCGACCGCCTCTTGCTCATCTACCTGAGATTAATCAGTGAACCTACACTTTGTCAAGCTTAAGTTTCAGCTCTTGCATTTGGATGAAAGTGAGCTAACTCTGAAATAAATTGTTTTTGCGGAGATCTAAACGAGGATCATAATAACAACTTCAAGCATAAGCGAAACCCATACCCTTATCCTAATCATTTTAGCTCAACGAGTAAACAATTTGAAAGATGAGACCAAGGTACCTTATTCCACAGCCCATCAGAGGCTAGTATAAGGAACTCGCAATCAGGAGTCAGCTGAATCTGTGACACCTCCGGCTCAGAGCTGATCCATTTCTTAAGATTCAGATCTCCTATCGCCCTAGAGACTGCCAGCGAGCCCTGGACTCTCCACACACCGTTGTGACAGTCGACATAGCCACCCTGCAAGCGGATTGGACAACCATTGTAAGTTACATCATAGAAGGCTAAAATCTCAGCAGAGTTGAGTGATCAATTGACCAGAGTTCCTCACCAAGTCCTCGATGCGAGATCGCTCTTCTTGCCAGCTTAGATTGTGATCATTTGTCAACCTATCTGCTACGCCGTTCCTACTCAAAACTACTCTACAATCGCCTACGTTAGCTACATGAAGCGCTCCGTCTTTGAGGAGCACACTGGATGCACAGGCACCGCTGCCTAAACCCTGCAAAATAGGGAGTAAAGTTCAGTATCAGGCGTGATACAGCAATAAACAGCTCAGTTGTATCTAAATCAAGATAGTAGCTGTTATCTGCTCCTACTTTACTGGCAGTTTTCCTGTTCTAGCCATCATTTTTGTGGTAAACGTCCTGATAAGGCGACCTTCGAAATTGATCTTGATTTTCATTTGGTTGTTATTTAGCTTAGATTTATCTGAAACATGGATTTTATCCCTATATCTGCGATATATCCAAAATTCATACTCCATAGGATGCTATAAACACAAGTCTCAAGTGGGACAACAAGAACAAGTAAAACTAGGACTATAATATGCAACCTACGCATCTTGAAAGTGTATAATGAAGGTAGCTAAAACTACAACCACACACAAATGATGAAATATTCTTTATCAGACCAAGTCAAGCTGTTATTTTATCAAGTATGAAACCTAATCAAGTATGCAAAAACTGCTTCAGTGCTTGACTGATTCAAAACTATATGCAATCAAAGATATGAATGAGAAGTTAGTCACCTGAGCTAGGAACTCCTTATCCGTGACCGCGTAGCCATCACGGATAGCCTGCTGGACTCCATGAAAATCTTCTTCAGCAACCCTTTCGAGTGCTGCGACAATATTCTTTCCCAAATTCTCTGCAACATACTCGGCCGCAGCATGTCCACCGTGCCCATCAATCACCGTGAAAAACGCCTGCTTCATACAAAAATCCAAAGACAAGTTTGAGTTTTCAGTAAAGTCGACTATTGAAACATGATGTCTGAACAGCTACAACTAAAAATCACTGAGTGTCATTTCTGATATGAGTTAAAACAATATGCATTGTTTGCGTTTCAAGTCCAGAAAACACATCCTACTAAAACGACATGGTATGAACTATGATAGAAACGACATTCTTGAATGCTTTATCATAAACCTCACTTCTATCAAAAATCCGAACTCATGGTAGAAAGTCCGATGATGGATCACTTCAAACTGCAAGCAAAGAACAGATTCAAGAATCATACCTGTCTAGGATCATCTTTTATATCCATGATAACTCTATACCGATCTTCCATGGTCTCTTTCCTTCCTTTCCTACTAATCAAACAATGATCCTTCCCTTCACTCTCAAACTCAACATTCTCTATTTTCATACTCTCGCGTCGAAACTCCATCACGGGCTCACAGTCAGGAACTACGAGCATCATCGGCCTATTCCTCATCTTGATCTTCACATTAGAATCATTCTTCACATTGTCCCTCATTTCCTCGTCATTGTGGCACAACTGAGGATCATTAGCACTAACAGGAGTCTCTAAGACAATCGATTTGCCAAGCTCAACGACGAAACGGGGAACGCTAGATATCGAAGACGGAGCAAGAAACGATATGATCTTGAAGTTTGTGGCCATGGAAACAGTTTTCTTGATGAAACAGACGAATATTGATATGATCGATGACCCAAAGAGAAACTCCTCTGCAACCACCATTGTTTTTGGATTCCCTGTCACCAGTCAAGACTATGATGATGATCTAGAGCATGAGATTGAAGATGAGGGTTCTGATTTGTGTTATATATATTATGCATGGGAAGTGTTCGACGAAATGCCTAAAAGAGGATGATGGGTTTGGTGGGTCATTTTGAGTTGAATGATTAAGTGATTGATTGGGTCAAAACGGGAAGGGGACGGATTCGAAGGTGGTGGCGACAACATTGAAGAAGTGTTGTGTGATGGGAATGTTCGTGTATGGTCCATTTTGGAGCTATTTGGGTATGATATGTGACATGGTCACACACTTGGGTTTGAAGGGATCAACTTGGGCCCCATTTATTGTACTTAGTATAGTTGTGAGTTGTAAGATCTTCTTTTTTGGAAATTGTCTTTGTTTCCTCTTTCTGGAAGTTGCAAATCCACGGTGAGTTACCACCGCACCGCACCGCAAACACCCCCCCCCCCCCCCCCCCCCCAAATATTTGTGAATATTTGTGAATTTAAAAAAAAAAATATTTGAATGAGGGATCCATAAAATAAAATGTTATAAATTGAATAAGAATGGAGTAATTCTAAAGTTTGACATTGCTTACGTATCGTCTTGACTATAGTTGTGGTTATTATGATTGAATCCAAAACATAATCGTCTGATAACATACCCAACCCCAACGTGAAAGTGACACCGACGGATCAAAATTAAACAATCATCATTCGTCATAGCAGTGTAACCAAAGAGTGCCGCATAGATCAAGGCAAAAACACCAGCACGCATAGAAAACAGGACTTCGATAAAAACTTCTATCGATGCTAAAAAAGAACAAGCAATGTTAAAGAACTACAAGGATCACCCGTTTGTGCAACTGTTATGGTCAGGGAACACTGTTGCCTATATGACGAACAGTAGACGGAACAACCACTTCAAAGTCAAGATAAGGCGACTATACAAGTTAACGATGAGTGCAATCAGATGGAAAATCGCAGGGTTCAGTCGAACAAGTAGCCAGGAGAGTGAGCTACAACAAAATGAGGCTTCATGTTTCTGGAACGCATTGTAAACTACTCAAACGATTTGCTTGAACTGTCACGCTTCTAATCGACTGAAGCTGATACCTTGGTGACCAGAATCTGTTCACCAGATTAGTTGAATTTCGGACTGAGGTAGAACTTGGGGTCTCTGAAGAATCTGACAACAGTCTCCACCTTGTCAGCAGATAAGTCAGTGCTCCCTAGGAGTTGTTCTTTCGATGCTTTCGCTATTGCTTCTATCGACCCGATGGCTTGACTAAGCTGCACCAAGGAGCCGAATCAGGAAGTTCCAACAGTATCTAGTTGCACGAGTAAAAAATCAACTGGAATTTCATTCGCGAGAACTAAATTAAGAGAGTCGTTTTACCGAGTTGGCATCATGGCTGTCTAAGCCAGGGATTGAAGTCACTACTTTGAGAAAAGCGTCCATCCCTTGAACAGCTTGCTCCCTCTTCAGAGAACATGGAAGGTATGACATTTAACGCAAAAATAGTAAGCACGAAAAGCGCATCGAGTGAGACCACAAACCTCGGCTTTCATCTTATTTACAGCATCCTGTCGCTTGCAAACTAAAAAGCCAAATTGTCCATAATCAGAAAATATCATGTAAGATAAGGAGCGAAAATCAGGAAAAAGATTGTACCTCCACGAGCATGAGCAATCTTCACGATTTTCACGAATCCCATCTCCAAGTCCTTTACTGGCACAAATGTAGGCCTTCCAATATCGATCCCGGATCTAAACAAGTCGAACAAGCCATGAACAATCTGGTTCCCGAAATCATTTTAAAGTGAGAAAAACTCACTTGAAGTAGGAACGAACGAAGGACTCATTCTGTTCGCTGGTTGGGAGGGTGACGACAACATAGAGATTCGCAAATTGCTCCTTCAGTTTCATCACTCTGCATAGGATCAACATTGTAGAAAGACAAACAAGGAAAGAGTACGGAGCATTTCGCATGGCAGGACCCGATCCTTAACCTGCTGTAAATGAGTGATGTTCTAGCAGTGTCCCAGCTTGTGACGAATACAAATGCAACTGATAAACCACCACAGTTGAATATGAAGTCCTATGGAGAACAACAAAAGAGGTAAGCCAAAACCAATGCTAGGTAAAGTGAACGACAAACACGAATGAAAGAACATACCGGTGCGATAGGCACATTGTTAAGGCGGAAAGAATTTGCATGGAGAAAACTGGAAATGAAGTTGATGAAGGATGGGTGCTGCTCGTCTCTCCAATTGTTGCTCATCATACAAACCCCCGAGCTTCCTACAAGATAGCAGCTGATGATCACGGGGATATTCATTGGGGATCTAACCACGTCTAGAAATCATGTTGAAGTCGGCAGGAAAACATGTTGAAGTGAAGTTCGAAGAACAATATAGCGGACAGATGATACGCAATTGCTTACCTAGAAAGAATACTTAATATCAATCACATTCAGAATAGAATATGAAGACAAGCACAATAATGAAGAAGATATGTTTGTTAAGCACAAAGAAAACTTATTGATTCGCTCAATAAGATGCGAAACAGCAGCGCAAACCTTCATGTAAAACCTGATATAAACAGCAGGGGAAAAGAAAACATGGTGCCTTTCACGCTTGCATACAATTCATGAACAAGGGAAGCATTAGCCTATAAGCAAAGCTGCCCACATTATCTTTCGCCATAATAACTACATAGTCCGCCAGTGAATAAGCTAATCGACTCTGATCATAATTCATATGTAAGTCCGAAATTCTGTAATACTACTACAAGATTGTCAAATAAGTTTTAACCGCCAGCTCGATCTGACACCTCGCTACTTCTCAAACAATGACAAAACTGTCGTTCAGTCTAACAATCTTATTAACACAAGGGCATTCCGACTCATACACTTTCTAATGATTCGCGCGAGAGCTTTCACCAACAAAGGAGTGAAAATCAGATTGTCAGATATTCATCAACTCATTTCAACAACGATGATTCCCTGCATTCACGGAATTCCACACATAGGCAGTAGAGAGAAAGAGACCTGGAAACCCTAGTTTCACTTCCACAACAACAAATCAATCATCACAAAACCCCTACAAAAACCTAATCCACATTACAAAGCGGCATCAAGTGGCTGCATTTTCTACTGTTTATTATGGGTGATCTAACAGATCCGAACACAGAATCAATGATCCAAATCAAATCTCACACCAGCAACGAAGAACTCATCATAATTGGCTGTGAGAATCAACTGCAATCGAATCAAAAATGAGAACTCACTGGTGGAGTATGTCGAAGCGGGGGGGTTCCGACCCGGCGTCGCCAAATCTCTGTGGTATTGCATTTGTTGGTGGTGGTGTTGGTAGCCTGTCGCCGGCGGCGGCGCTGCTCTCATTGCTTTCGCCGATCTCACTGTGATTCAAATTTTGATTTTTGGCTAAGATAATGGGATTTTCCATATACATAGCCAAATGGAATACTATAGCTAATATATAACAATGGCACGTACAAATTACATTTCAATGGATGTTTTACTTTGTGTCAAATTTTATTCTTACCATGCCACCATTTACAATTCGATCAAATAAAATCTACTTCCATATTCCATTCATAGTATAGCATGAGACCAATGTTAAAATATAACATAAGACCGATGAAACAAAATTATTAAAATTACAACATATATGTATTCTGTATTATTATATACGTATGATTATAAATCTTATTTTTATATCAAATCACTTCTCGCAACATGTATTAAGTTGAAGTGCGTAATTTATATGTTTCACGATAAATATACAAAAAACTATGTTTAATCGTCGTTGTACATGTGTCAAACTTACATCCACACGCGTGTCATGTCAAACAATTGCACTTAAATTGGGACGGAATATAATAATACTTTTACACTATTTACTATCAAATTATATAGTATTGTCATATTTTACACTTCCCATGGTAGATGTTTTTATACTCTTATTTTTTTTCGTTTTATTTGTTGAGAATACTTTATCCACATGCATAGGGAAAAAAATAATTTTATTACATATATAAATTCAAATCCGTTCCACTCATTATAATTGAACATGAATTATAATTGAACATGAGTTGAAATCCTGAAGGTCTAATAATATCCAGAGTTGTCAGGATGCTCAAACAAATAGGACTTGGTTGATGTTGATAGCATCGAGATTGTATCGTTCAGGATTAATGGGTCAATACTTTGTTGATATTGATGGTGTACATCGATGATTATAGTGTGGGATTTGTTCATGTCAAGAGCTTACCTCCAGAAATGTTAATCAACATTCTGCGATCATAGCTTGCTCAAACCATCCCAATCGTCAAGAAAAGAAAGTATGAACAAGGCATTTGGGCTCAGATTATTCCAAAGACTAGGTGTAACTCCACCAAATTTCCAAAGGCATTACAGTCGTAAAAAATAATAATTCTTAGAAAGTTATTACAATCCCATAAGGTTTAGACCTTAGAAACTAAATTTATTGAATGAAGTCCAACTAAATTAAATGATAATGCAATAAATCTCTCTCTAAGTCGTTTCAAATTTGTTAGTTCGTCTATAACAAATTTGAAATGAAATAGTAAACCATGAGTCAAAGGTCCTTATTTCACCGTAGGGGGAAGAGGCACTTCGCTCCAGAAAGAAATCAAGCCATAATCGAATAAGTGAAGAAGCTCATTAGTGTCAACTTCATCCGAGAGGTGGACTATTGAGATTGGCGAGATAATGTGGTGATGGTGAAGAAGGCTAATGGAAAGTGGAGGATATGCACTGACTTTATCGACCTTAACAATGCCTAAGGACTGTTATCCTCTATCTCGGATTGACCAATTGGTTGATTCGACTTTAAGGCATCGATTATTGTCCTTCATGGACACCTTCTCCAGGTATAACCAAATTCTCATGGAAAAAGGGGTCTAAGAAAACACTGAAGCCGATCATCTACAAGTGGGTGAGAAAAAAAAGAAAAAGACTTAGAAAATTCAAGTCAAAACAAGATTATTGACTTGGAGAAGACACCTAAGTCGATCATCCATAAATGGATGGAAAAAACAAAAATCAAAACCCCTTGATAAGGCTAAAAACAACATAAAAAAACTTCAAAAGGCTAAAAATCAGATAAAAACTATGAAAAGACGTTTTAAATGAGCTTAAAACACTCAAAACCCCTTGAAAACGCTAAAAACAACATAAAAACAACTCTAATGACTTGAAAACGTAAGAAACTAGGAAAAGAACCTTTAAATGAGCTTAAAACACACAAAAACACATGAAAAGGCTAAACACAACATAAGAACTATGAAAAGACCCTTGAAATGACTTTAAAAAACTCAAAACCCCTTGAAAAGGCTAAAGACAACATAAAAACACATTAAAAGGCTAAAAACAATATAAAACTATGAAAAGGCGCTTTAAATGAGCTTAAAACACTCAAAAACCCTTAAAAAGGCTAAAAACAACATAAAAACAACTCTATTGACTTGAAAACGTAAGAAACTAGGAAAAGACCCTTTAAATGAGCTTAAAACACTCAAAAACACTTGAAAAGGCTATAAACAACATAAAAACTATGAAAAGACCCTTTAAATAAACTTAAAACACTCAAACCCCCATGAAAAAGATAAAAACAACAGAAAAACAACTCTAATGACTTGAAAACGTAAGAAACTAAGAAGAAGCCCTTTAAATGAGCTTAAAACACTCAAAACCCCTTGAAAAGGCTAAAAACAACATAAAAACAACTCTATTGACTTGAAAACGTAAGAAACTAGGAAAAGACCTTTTAAATGAGCTTAAAACACTCAAAAACACTTGAAAAGGCTATAAACAACATAAAAACTATGAAAGACCCTTTAAATGAACTTAAAACACTCAAACCCCAATGAAAAAGCTAAAAACAACATAATAACAACTCTAATTTCTTGAAAACGTAAGAAACTAGGAAAAGACCCTTTAAATGAGCTTAAAACACTAAAAAAAAACACTTGAAAAGACTAAAAACAACATAAAAACTATGAAAAGACCCTTGAAATAAGCTTAAAACACTCAAAACCCCTTGAAAAGGCTAAAAACAATAAAAACTACTATAATGACTTGAAAACGTAATAAACGAGGAAAAGATCCTTTAAATGAGCTTAGAACACTCAAAAACACTTGAAAAGGCTAAAAACAAGATAAAAAACTATGAAAAGATGCTTTAAATGAGCTTAAAACACTCAAACCCCCTTGAAAAGGCTAAAACCAACATAAAAACAACTCTAATGACTTGAAAACGTAAGAAACTAGGAAACGACCCTTTAAATGAGTTTAGAACACTAAACAACACTTGAAAAGGCTAAAAACAACATAAATACTATGAAAAGACCTTTTAAATGAGCTTAAAACACTCAAACCCCCATGAAAAGGCTAAAAACAACATAAAAACAACTCTAATGACTTGAAAACGTAAGAAACTAGG
>LIEC01010594.1:0-41405 GCA_001925005.1 Drosera capensis | reverse complement strand
ATTCATATGTTTGTTGTATCATGGATTGGTCCGTTAGCAAATTTGTCTAAATGGTTGTCGTCGAGCACATTGGTGTAATTCGGGGGATTTGAGTACCCCAGCTTCTAGCAAATCTGACCCTCTGATGAAAATATCGGGAAAGTGGATCCAATCTCGTACTCTCATTGTGTAGCATCAAGTCATCAGGAACTAAATCATAAGATCCAAGACTTATAATTTGATTTCTCAACGTGAGAAGACATCCATGGACCTTAATTTGAAGAATGGAGAGTCGGGTAAGGTCTTTGAAGCATTGCCACCTGCCTATGCTGATGTGAACTATTTAGGGCAATACAACAGTGTCTTGCATTTGCGCACTGGTTTGTGTATCGGTTTATCGTTCAGTTATTTTGAGATCTGAGATGTGGTTCATAGTTGTAGGGCAAGAAATGTAAGGACCTGATTTGGCCTTGATATATGATACTACACGAAAGAAAGGAGTGAGAAGTCGTGGCTAGACTGGTTGAGCGCAAAACATAGCTTTCTTTGCCAAAAAAAAACTACTGTAGTTTCGAATTGAAGCAGATGAGCAATTAGTTACAAAGTCCCGGAGTTTCAAACCTCAAAGCTCCTCCTGTCATCTAATTTTCTCCTTTGTAATCCCGTGCTAGTCATTCTCGGTTCTATTCATACACCCTCAATGGTAGGAGTTGAACCTCGAGAAACTCAACCTATTGTCTTCTGACGACCTTGTGTCTAGCATAATGAAAAGAGCCTATCCTAATATGATTCGCAACGGAAACTTCTAAATAATTTATTTCTCATATCTCACATGTGTCATCGTATGATAACTGTGATCGAATGTCCACGCTCATGGGCGTAGGGATAGACCAAACTGATTAAAAAGCAGTGTAGAAGTTGGACATTTATTACATCTCTCGCATGAGTATGAGTAAGGTGAGAAACCGTGTGTGCTCTCAACCAGTTACTTGGTGTTCGCTGTGGTATTTTCTTGTCCATATGATGATCTTTACCTTTGCTGCCATACACTGCTATCGAATATTGTCTTTTGCTGATATTGGATGTCATCTGTTCCGCAGGTTGTCCGGTTGACTTTGAGAATCAGAACTATACCATACTAACAAGCCAATGCAAAGGACCGCAGTACTCTGCTAAGCTCTGTTGCGCAGCGTTTACGGAATTCGCTTGCCCTTTTGCGGCGGAGATAAATGACGTGCAGTATGATTGTGCGACCACCATGTTCAGCTACATCAACCTTGTTGGCAAGTACCCGTCCGGCCTCTTTGCCAATGAATGCACAGGGGGTAAGGAAGGGCTAGCCTGCTCACAGAACTCAACAGTGAATGGAGCGCCCAGTCCCAACTCAAGCAACCCTCCAGTAGCATACACGCTGGCGACATTGGTGGTGCTTTCGTCGTGTATACTTGCTACTTCGATCTTCTTGGTTTGAGCGTGATATTCTGCGATCATCATATTCGTGTATTCAAATTGCAGCGTAACTCCTTTGATACAAGCAGTCCAAAATCTTGCTAAAGCAGTGCAACTCTTGTCAAGATGTAGATACCGTGATTTAGTATGATATCATTCTTGTTAAAATGAGCCTTTCCATTGATTTCTCTCTGAATTGCTCCTCAATATCATCATCAAAATTTATCGGCCGTTACCTTATCTGTCCAACAGCTTATGAATGTTGCCTTTGAATGCCTGATGTACTGTTTGTTCCGAACCAGCCGGCAAAGGCTTTCATAGAGTACGCCATGCATTTTGGATGTTAAGTACCAAGTTTTATATACATTGCACGTATATCATAAGATCATCATATGCCGCATTCTTAATCAGACACTTGCAGGATTTGGAGATCTTTGATGTTTGACCACATAAAGGAAGAACATGTACCAAACTAATCGCAACTCTCAAGAAAGGGCCAATATCCATGAAAATGGCGAATCTCGAATTCTCGATGCCGTATTTACTTCTTAAATTGCACACATATAATCCAAAATAAAGTGCGATCAAGTTCCTTCTGGTGCTTTACACCAGTGTTGATTGTTATTGTTACGATCTTATTGCAAGGCACCACCAGACTTGATACCTCAAATCGGAAATATAAGAATCTAATGTGTCATGTAATATAAAAATATCGACATAGGATGGGACCAGGAAATATGTGATATCATCTCGAGATTCGTGACTCTAAAAAGATTTTGGGTGGACAAAGTCTATCAACCACGGAAAGTTCATTAATGGAGCCATCAAACTTGAACCGCTATTCTTTTTCTTGGTGAGACTTGGTCATCGATTCAAAAGTCGTATATCTTTGAACATTAAGCAACCATGGAGAAAGTTCCTTGTATATTTCTTTCCTTGAACCAAATACAGAAACAATAATCCAGCTAAAAAATGGCCAGCATACAATATGTTAGTGCAGCTAACAACCATGGAAGAAGCATATGCAATTTGCACAATAAAACAAACACTAATTGAGGTTGTTCTATTGATTAATATCAATGATTGTAAACCATTACAATTGATCAAAACCCAAAGAAGAAAAAGCGTCATCTGTGAGCAGTTATGAGAGTCTCTATGAATCTCAATCCATCGAACCTCGGCGCAAACTTGTCCTGCGACGAAGAGTAATCTCGTTCCTCGCTCGAATCGTCATCCTAATGCACACCAGTAACCCACATATAACACAAATTAGAACAAAAAAAACTTCATTAAACTTATTAAAGAAAACAAGCAAGCATTAATCTGTTGAGCTTCGTCCTCGGTGGGTCCTTTCCAGCTTGAATTCAGAAACGGATGTTCAAAAAAAAAAAAAAAAAAAAAAGTTGTCGCGCTTGGACTAAAGTTGTGTACGTACCTTATGAGATTGTTGATGCTTGGTGTTGAGGAACACGGTGGAGGACGAAGATGACGACGGGGTCACGGCGGTTGCTGAGACCACAGCGGCCGCCGTGGCAGCTACAATACCTGACTTCTTCATCGGTGAATATTTGTGATCAATGATGCCGAAGTGGGTTTGGTGCGACCGATAAAATGGGCGAAGTGGCAAGGAATTCATATATGCCGAGGGATAGAGTGACGTTGAATATTAGGATTTATATCGAGCAACTTGGTGTGAAATGACCGTTTTGCCCTTGGTTTGGACATTTCGACCTGTACATTATTGTTTGACAGTTCATTCATCAAAAGTATAGTAATTGCGACTTTTGAACGGTTGCGTGATTGCCGCATCGGTTTTTTGTTGTTGACAGTAAAGTATATATATATATGATGAAAACTGTGTGCTTCATTTATTTATACTGCTTTGATGAAAGTATAAAGTATAGATGGTGACAAAACATGAAGATTCTAATCTATTTCTGAAAGATTTGCAACCAACGATACATTCAAGTCGAAATTTGAACCTAGCATCGGTGTCACGCCAAGTTATGCAATGATGACAAGTTGTCCTGGACTCGTGGCTAAGTGTAACTACGGATTGAACTTGCCTGTTTACTGTGACCCACGTATCGTCACAAGTATGAATATATTTGTAACGAGCGGGGTATGGTAAAAATTTGCTCGACCATTACAAAACCACTAATATTGACTCTCGGAATCAAAAGGACATTTCCGTCATTCGGAAAAGATAGAGAGCCATACACGGAGATATTTCGCTCTTGGGACAATACCAACCATAGAACAGATACTGCCTTGATATCACGCAATATGTTCCCTATTCCTTTTTAAACCACGGAAAAAATGGGAAAATGACTGGCGAAGCAAACCAAATCATGCTCTGCTCCTCTGCCTATTGACATAGTCCTTGGACAAACTACAAGGATGTCCAGCCATAGCTGCAAGACGAAAATCGAACATATCATCTCGATATTATCGATATAGTCACGATCTTAAAAGTCCAACCTTGTAGCAAAAGGACATCTAAGCATGAACAACTCTTGGAACTATTTCACAATACGTATCAACTTAAAGTTCTAGAATCGATAACGTACTGTTACACAAAATCTAGTACTAACTACACAAATTTCTGATTTTACTTACAAGAACGGCTGGCCAGCTTATTGAGCAGTCTGTGGCTGGAACTTCTCACCGAGTTCTCCGCCGTTTCTTCGGAGTCCAGAGCTTTAATCGTAATTCTGAGTTGTTCGTGGAACTGTCCTGTACCAGTTTCGCCTTCGTTGTCATCCTTGCTCCTTTTTTTAGCATTCTACTCCGTATTTGAAAATAGCGTTCTTAGAAGTATGCCACAAATCTGGAAATGACGCATGACAAGCTCCTCTAACTGCCGAAAAATGGGAAACCAAAGGGACAGGAGACAAACCCTTTGTGGTATATCGAGAGCAAGTGTGGAGGAAAATACAAACCCTTAAGCATCCTCCATGGATACATCATCATTTTGTGAGAAAGCAATGAGAACATCTTCGTTGTACTGCTTGGATTTTACATCTCCGTGCGATACCACAGAAGTATTACTCAGGTTCGGCTCAGTGAAAAAGGGATTTGCATTCAGGAATGAAACAGGAATTTGAAGCAGGTTGACTCACTTGGAAGCCAATTCTCGGTGGTACAACCACTGATATACATAATCTGAATGCTGTTCAATGTCGAGATTGAACCCGAGTATCATCCGTTAGATTCCGAGCTACTTAAGCCCGAGGATCGTCCCTGGCCTCATGAGGCAAGAAAAGTCCTGCCGGTATTCTGACCCCAACAGGTTATACTCGGCGCCACCTCCTCTCCTTCGCAGTCTTCATGTCACTAGCTATAAAAATCATCATGATAAGATGCATCATAAGTTAGTTGCGAGCCCTTGTGCAGATAAACCGGATCATTAGTTACAATCACAATTACACCAGCGACAACATCCTAGAAGAACAAATGCCAGCAACACGTGGCTGATACGTCGCATCAGCGACGATATAAAATCATAGCATACATTCCCGCAGACTACCTTGTAGGAGGAAAAATATGAATTTCCTCGCATATGGTTGAATTTAATTGTAGACAGTAATGAGTAACGGTGAAACTCGAACGTCCAAGTTGTGCACAGTCAATTCCTTCACAATCAGATTCAAGATCAACCTCGTTGTAACGCGAACAAAAAAGAACAGAAAAAATATCTTTTGTCAAATCGCAAAACAAAACGTTAGAATTTGCCTCATACGTCAATTAGGCAAATTAAACGAACCACGAAATCAAACCCTAGAAAGCAACCCAATTGACCAACAAAAATAGTTGGTTCATTCATCATCAAGAAATTAGACAAAACCCCAGAAACAAAAATCGACAAAAACATGGAATATAATCGAATTTGAGAGAACCCACCAATCAAATACATTAATCAACCGATTCTTCTTCTTACATTTTTCATGAACACAGAATTGAAAAAGGGCCACTCGTTGATTTCCATCACAAATTGGATAATTTGATGACCCAAATCGATCAATGATATCCATCTAATCCTTTTCACCGTGTGGTGTGGCAATTGTTGTGCAAAAGTTTATTTGGATTCTGAGTTGAAATACTTTGCCTAAAAATTGATATTTTTCAACATGATTTTTGTAAGTAAGAATATAAGAATTTTTTAAAAGAATATACGAATATTAGAAGACACGCAACAACATAAGGTGTACTTTATTATCAATGGGTTCAACTTCGTAGCAATCAACCCCGTCATGAAATCAACATTCAAAATAAAACTCAATCCAAAACTGAAATCCGATTCCCTTTTTTGTCATTAACCCTGAGATCCATTTGATTCAAGTATTTTAACCATAATATTCTATTTACAAACAAACATGATTCTATTTAACCTGATATCTGTCCCTGTTCTCTTATCTCTATAGTACATCAGGGGCTTCGGTTCTGTGCAAGACAGGAAAAAATGGCGGACAAGAAATGGAATGAAATCTTGGTTCATGTCAATACATCCAGCCAAAATCCTTCTCCTTCGAATGTTTCACCTTTGCCACGGGAGAGGAAGAGGAGATTAAACATCAACGAGAAAGATGGTCGAGTGGTGAGGAACTTAGATGACGCTTTCAAAGAGGTGGCCGGCCAGCACTGGGAAGAGAAACAGGATATTGATCATGGATTGGCGGACGATGTTAGTTGCCTGATCAGTGTATTCGATGCAATTATTAGTTCAGTCAACGATGTTTTGGATCTTTTGTCGGAACTTATAAGTGGATCTTTGCACTCTTTCGAAGAGTTTTTGTTAAGAGTTGATGAGATTTTGGTAAGTATTTGTAAGGTCATATGCAGTATTTTAGATCTCATGATGGAAATGATATCGGATTCGTGACTGCAAACACCATTGATGTTTCCTCATGCATCGAAATTTTTAACATTAGATTTATATATTACGAAAAGATTTCAATTTTAGATTATTTTCTTTTATCATTATTATACTCATAACCATCTTTCTTTATAACCGTCTTTTTTGTAAAAGTTGAGATTTTGATATGTTTTGGCGGTGAATTCGGTAGATTTCAATGTATTGATTAGATGTGTGTAGGTTCTTGAGTTTAGTAATTGATAAGTTCGGCTATTCCAGTGCAACTGTTATTGATAGAATCTTGGCCGTGAATTTTGTGGACAAGAGGCAAAAGTTAGGGTTTTCTATCTTTTATGTTTATGTTGATGTTTTTTTCTTTGTCTTTGTCTTTTTATTTTGTTGGGTCTAATTTTCATTGTTTAGGGATGATGTGTACAATTTTTTTTCTTCGTCATGTAAGTAACCTATGGGGTGCGTTCGTATAGATAATAGATATGAGTAATAAATCGAATAGGAGTTGATTAGAGGTGGTGTTTTGATAGTCGTAATTAGATTTGTTATTGGTACCGGAGTGTTTGGAGGATGGGATTATGTGGTGATTAAGCGGGTTGCTCGATTTCCTTATCGGGACTATTTGTGATCTTTTCAGTATATCCCTTGTTTTTGTGCAGCATAGCAAACATCGTATATCTCATTAAAACTCATTTCCCATCCACCATATACCATGGCTTAATACTTCCTTCAACATCCACTATACCCTTCCATTTTGAGCCAACCTTCTCGGCTTTAATCATTCTCTTATCACCTGAGCTTTTTTTTTTTTTTTTTTGTTCTTAATGTTACTAATCGACCACTAATATTTCAACTGCTCCTCAGAGTTCAGCATGTCCTTTTCGACCAACTCAGTGAAGACCATTTAAAACATTTATTGAAATAAGAGATCGGGATGAGAGTTCACCGTGAACTCTAGGTTGTGCCTTATGGCTTGTGGAGAGGTCTTTACATGAATTCGATGGGGTTCTACCAAAGGTTTTATTAAAGGAAACCCGAAGAGATTTGGATGGAAATGCACCTCTGCAATGGGGAGACTCTGAACACTCTGTCACAGGACAAGAAGACAGATTTGAAGATTGCAAACAACGAAGGATTAACTGCTCTTAATGCAGCAGAGTATTCCAAGGAAACACCTGGCCCAACTAAGGTTAAGAAACACGAACAAGGTAAGAATACTCACTGAGACGAGAACGTTAGCGACAATTGTCCTCACAAAATTCTTTAGAAAGTGTTCTAGCACACAGCTTTTATTCTTTTTCATTCTTCATCTCTCAGTAACTTACTGCAGTTTTCCCTGCTGCAAATGATCTGTGAGCAACATTTGAACCTGCAAGCACATCTCATTGAGAAGCTGAAGATCAACATGAAACAGTGAGGAGTCGATTAAGAATCAGGATGTGCTGATGGCAAGAAGCGATGGTTTCAGATCACAGAAAATGCATTAAAAAGTCGTACCTAGTCCGATAAGATATCACGGCCAGTTGTTTTGATAGAACACCAAATTCGGTGTCTGTTTTCTACATGTTAACTGGAAGATTCACAACAAAATTTTATGTCCAAAATGTTCCATCGAGAAAACAAATGCTGGGTATAAGGTTTATCTGTTAGAAGATGCAGATCAATGAGTCGGTTGGTTTTAGAAGATCGGGGATCCTTTTGACATGTTTCTATAAGATGACACTTGATATGAGATGCATGGAGCTTGGGGATTGATATTGATACTGTTATGGGTGTCATTAACTTATGTTAATCAAGACGAGTTATTTAAAGTGTTGGATGGTTGTCTTGTTTTGTATCTCATATTAGTCTTTTGTTTGTATTATGTCGACTGCAATGTTGTTAATGTAGCTACTTGTTTGTTGTTGTAAACTCAACAATTGAATATATATATATATCCAAGATTTAATATAGTTTGCCATAATTTAATTCAAGCTAATTTTCATAATGACCTACTGGAAATCATACAAGGAAAGACTCAGAGTAAACAAAACAGATTGGCAAACATATACGGAGTATAATATTCTCTATGTTTCATTTAAATTTATATGTGTGTTGAATTAATAAAAAATGATAAAATTATCTTTGTAAGCGTATGAGATAAAAGAGTGAAAAAAAAATAATGATTGACTGATAGGTGAGTTGATATGATAAAAAATAAAAATATTTTGATATTTTTATATAAAATATATTATTAAATATAAAATATTATAATTTCAATTAGACATAAAAAAAAATGTTTCGCTTGAAGCAAACGAAGCTTAGTGCTTAGTCATAGATTAATCGGGTATCCTTAGGAAATAATCCAAATCTCGAAAGTCGGATGAAAGATAGCCGTCTTTTGTTGGGCCTCTGCAGAATTTATAAAGGCAGCGAAACAAGTAGCACGGGAAAAGGCGGAAATCGAGGTTTTCCTCAAATAACTTTCAGAAATGAAAAAAATAATAATAAAGATCCAAATTCAAAAAGAACCCATAAATCAATTCAAGCAAAATCTGACTGGCCAAAGTTGCATTCAATTAGGAGACCCGTCTCTCAATATGTTTTTCTGTTTTGACGGCCATATACGCTTTAACGACTGGATCACTGCTCAGTCGGTCAGTCACCCACCATAATGAGTCATTCTTGTTTCATAATAAATGAAATTATTTTTGACTAAATCGTAAATTTTTTGTGTGTATTTGAAATTTTTTATGATTTATCAAAATTTACTTGTTGCAATTTAAATGAAATGGAATGAGTCATTTCAAGAGATAACGAGGACTATCGTGCAAATTAATAAACACTAAAATTTGTTAATGTGGCGCACTGGTTGACTGATGACCACAGTTATGTCCAACTTTTATCATTGGTATGTCTGATCAGATTTGTTGCGAGTAACGGTAAGTGATTCGACTTCTGGATACGTAGACGTGGGTTTTTATGTCAAACTAAATTTGAGACCTCAAATTACACTTCTATGTACCAAATGAGGATTTTCTTTTGTTAGACTTGAATTCCATAATTTATGGCCATTTATGCGCTTGATAACCTTCTTAGTTGGGTTGATCGCTTAGAACGATTTTTGTGGTTCACTCGTTTTCCTGGAAATCTTTCGAGTGGTTCTTTATTACTCCTGAGAAGTTGCCTAATTTCATGTTGAAATTTCGCCCAACATGTCCCCTGCTTTCTGTTCAAACACCCATTAAGTCTCCTAGCATGGCAACAAGTTGTTGCCAACAACCTTTCTCCCCACACCAAAATTTAACCAGCTTAATCAGCTGCACATTGTACCAAAACAAATTGAACTGCCTGCTACAGAATTATTGAGTCTGTTACATGCACATAATGCATATGGAACCAAATCGTTAAGGGTATATGCAAAAAAAAAGTTAAGGGTATGGAGTTCATGGGAATGGTCCTATATATGCCCAAAAATGTTACATATGTTGTCACTTCTGTGAATTGTGATGGGGCTGCTTTATATTTTCATGGGTTTGCTAAGATTTGGGAATGGTGAGGGAGATGCTCCGTATCTTACCTAGCATGTTGAATTTTGTAGCCAACATTAATTATACATTAGAGGAAGTCAAGACAAGGTGTGCTTGGTGACATTTATATGTCAAAGTAACATATGTTCTGTCACGATATAATGCATTTTTGCCTATTTTCAGTTAATTTTTTTTAGCTATTTCTTGTTACTAATGAAATTCTTCCTTCATTCTGATCTTTAAGTTATTGGCCTCAGCCTTATGCTCAACTTAAAAAGGAATTGATTGATGCACTTCCAGGTTGCAAAAGATGGAAAATGAGAGGCAATTTGGGAGATATCAAAAAGAAGGATGATCCTATTCCAGTACTTTGGATATGGACGATATTACTGTATTTGAGGGGACATGTAGTAGAGTTCTCTTTACTAATAAAACGTTACAACTCCTATAAAAAATATATATGAACAGTTCTGCTGAAGGGGATTCTGCAACAGTCCCTTTCGAGAAATATGGTAAAGGTAGATTTAGAGTATAGTGCTCCAGGGAGACATGTGCAATTGTGCATGATTTTCCAGCATGACTCGAGGTATGCATATTTAGCAGTTTCATTTTTCACTTTCTTGTTTTGATTCAAGAGATTGTCAATCATGTCTGAATGTTCAGACTTTCATGTTCACTGTCAGAAGGATGAAACGGGATATGGAACATGGCGCAAGCTTTTTCCCAAACTGATTTGGCAAGGTCCTGTCACAGGGGTAGATTCCGCAGGTCCTGTCACAGGGCAGAAGATGTTCGTGTTGTCTTCCGATATATTTGATAAATTATTAATTCAAAATTTAAATCCATAAATTATTAATTATTTATATATTTTTTTTATATTTTTTTTAATCAATATAAATAAATTTAATCACATATATGCTGTTACCTTTCCACGACAGTAGCACCAAATCTTGCCAAGGCATGAGAAGTGCGTTCTCTGTAGGCTGCTGGCCGGGTATCTTCGGATCTGGCTCCACCTATACCTTCTGTCTCAAGCTTCATCCGTGACTCTACGTATACATCTAGCCCCATCTCCGGCCCCAAAGTGTATCGACAAAACCATCTCTCAGGCCCAGAATGCATCTCCATTTTTTTTGTCCCGGGCTCCAAATGTATATACGGCTTCATCTTTGGATCCACAAATATCGCTAGCTCCATTCCCAGATCCATAAGTTTCTGAACTTTTGGAGGGTTAACTTACTTTTGGAGGATTAACTTAGTTAACTAGGCTAAATAGTCCCCCACCATATGACACAAAATAACTAAATAAACATGGAATAACAAGAAACAAAGGACTATTAGTCCAATCCCATATCCTTTTATATCCAAAACAAATGCACCGATGGAGTATTAAGTTAGTTGGGACAACTTGTTCATTTCCCAATAAACTCCAAAATCCCAAAACAAACATGAATACGTGATTAAGGGGATTGTTAATCATCTCACTCTTTTAATCTTTGAAACACACACCCTATTGGTTTAAGATTCTGTCCAACACTCAACGTTCTACAAATAACTTATGTAGAGGATGGAAGTTATCCTTTCCATTTAACAAATATACATTTCCAAATAACAATAACCTTTGAACAAATCTCTATGGCGGTATTCCGCTTGATAATTTTCATGATAATTTTAATGTAGTATAATTTTGTAAAATTATTTTCAAAATATAAAGATATGAGAATTTCAATTCTCACAAAATACCATCCGAATCAAACCACCATTTCTCACCCTTATCCGTGGTATGAGAATAATTTAAATTCTTATATGCAATCTAATCTTTTGAAACCATGCCTCTTGTGAAATTTCTCCGAAATTTCGCCAAATACTCTAGATATAAAACTTCGACAAAATTCCATTCATACCTCATCCATCTACTCCTCACCTCACCACCCTCTTCTCCTTTCTTTCTATAGACTATATATACCACCTCATTATTTTATTTTCCAAAAAAAGACTCCCAAATACATCACCCCCACTACGACGCGGTAACTTAACTTCACTCCCCTTTTTTTTCTTTTTTCGTCAACTATTTTTATTTTTACTGTGCATAGGGTTATTTTTTGTTTCGTTTACGATTTTGCCTTTGTTTTGTCGGTTTTTTTCTAGGTTGATAAAGAAAGTGAGAGGGATGGATAGTTTGGTGGGGAAGGTGCAGAGTAACAGTCAGTCATAGCGAGGGGCTCGCTGCCGGCGGCGATGAGAAATTCGTACACTGTGGGTTTGCTGTTCCCAGTGAACCGAACCAAAGACCTCCCAGTCAACATCGCAAAATGTGATGCAAAGATTTTCAATCATTTGTTTTTTTTTGTAGAGCTATGGATGCTCATAATAATACGGGGTCAGAACCACTTGACGTGAAAGTCGTTGCATTGTGTATGTTCAAAGGCGATGGTTTCTCTTTAGCCATTCTGAGATCAATGTCACTAGTGGACGTGTACGAGTACTTGATGATTAAGTGTCAACGTATTAATCCAATAACGATGGTTGTTTGATATTTTGTATTTCGGATTCGGAGTCATGTTACTCCCACTACGGATGATCGAGATGAAAACAGCGAGAAGGACAACACCAATATCGCCTCCAAAAAGCTCGTCTTGGTGTTTCTCCAGATGCAAGGTGTAATTCTTGAATTCTACATAATATGTCGTTCACATCTTCTTAATATTTAGTTCACTTTCTATAAATTTATAGTTCACATCTTGTTACAATTTGTAATTCTCATTCTATAAAATGTTTAGTTAACATCTTACTAATATGAAGTTCACAAGTTGATAATATGCAAGTTCATAGTAGAATATAATTTGCAGTTCACAAGTGTATCTTATGTTGTTCATAGTAAAATACTAGGGCATTTCACGAGTTCAAAATATGTAGTTTACAAGTTCTATAAGTGATTAAAGCAGTTCACGTTCAATATAAAAATAGTTCACACGTTAAAGTTATTCGGTTCATACTTGAATAATGGATAGTTCACATCTAGTAATTTAATAGTCTAAATTTTTTTTATACGTACATGGTGTCTTAACTATACATACATGTTGTAATAATTGTGGAACGGAGAGAGCATTATTTATTTATCAAATTTCATAAAAATTTAAAACAAGCATAAATACTCATGCTTGAGCAAACGATTACAAATATTATAAGACGGAGGGCATATGAAAAATGATAATGGGTGTGATGATTCAATAGAAAAACTTTTTTTATGATGCTGTTGTAATTTTTGTTGGACGGATAAATAAAAATATGGTGTAATGTTTCTAGGACGGAGGGAGTAATAGTTTTACTGTGCGTATTTGTCGAGGCAAAATTTGACTTATGCCACGAAAGTATCAAACGTTATTTTTTGAAAATTTGTCATGAAACACTAATTAAAATTTAGGTTATATTCTTCAACCTGACGCAAGTGACATAATATTATTATGTCATTAAGACGATAAATAAACCTCCTCAAAATATATGTTAAATAAAAAAATTAAATTAAATGTTAAAATTAAATTGGGACGAAAGGAGTATAGTGTTTGCTGAAATTTGTGGTTGATGCAAGGTATAAAATTGTACTTCCTCCGTCCCAAATTTTTTACAATCTTTTGTCACTTTGGTTCATAAAATCCTATTTGCAATGTTTTATATTTGGAAAATATTGTGTGATTAGAAATTAAAAAAAGTGGATGGAGAAATATTATGTGGTTGAGAATTGAAATTTAAGTTTTTTTTATAAATAAGGAGTTGAAATCTTTGATATAAAAAAAATCAATGTAAACCCTAACTCTTAACTCCTAACATTTTCGTCTCATTTTTTTCGGAAATTCGCATATGGATGTAAAAATTATACCTTATATGCTTAATACCCATAACTATCGAGTTGTTTAGATATTTCATAATTCGAAATCGAGACCAGCGTACCTCGAAATGATGACATGACGATAAACATAATATTATGTGAAGAGGGGAATGTAAGAAATTATTTTTTAATTAAGAAGGGTGATTTTATAATTCTCTATCATTTTATTAAGTTTCGACGGTGGAGATGATTACGAACGTTATTGTGTAAATATTTCATGATATGGATGAGTTTTTTATGAATATGATGATTTGGATTGACTTTTTTTTATAAATAACAATGAATTCAATAATTTATAAATCTCAATTAATATAATAAAATAAATAATTTAAAAATTATGGGTCAGAGTAAGTGACAATACTAAGAGGCGGCAATTATTGTAAGCTTCTTAGCCGTTCGTTCAAATTCGAGAAACCTCGTGCTATGCAGAATTGTACGGTTGCTTTTTTAGCGAGCCAAGCTTATTCTGATCAGACGATCAGTGCATTGAATCGCTTACCAGCTCTTTAATTGATTGGCCAGTGTTATTATTAGGTACAATTATGGTCTGAACTAGTAGAATATTCCGCCTCATCGTGTTCCCAACGCTTTATGTTAATTATTCTTGATCAGTCTAAAAATAACTACAGGATATTACTTGACATGTACTTAGTTCTATGCTTGTTAGTAAAAGATTGTGGGTTAAGTTCGGGAACATGCATCAAGTTGCATGATTAAAACTACCAACTCTGGAAAGAGGCATTTGGTTGTTCGCATGTCTATCCGCGATGCACCCACGTGATAGTTTATGTAAATGCCAGTTAACATTCTTTTATTGTGTCATGTTTTCTTTTGATTAGTTTCATATTTGATCTCATTATATTTCACGAGATTGTTCAAGATGAATTAACTCTATTATTGATAATTATATTTTTAATCATGTTGTTTTAAACAAAACGAACCAATGAAAGAAATAAAATTTCTCATAATATATGTTTTCTTGATATGAATGATTTATTTTACGAAATTAAATTTCCAATCACAGCGTTAGTTGATGTTTTTACCATCCCTTCATTTTAACCCTTGGTACCGAAGGTTGGAATATTGTACTCCCCCAACTTGCAAAAACACACTCCCATGACCTCACCCACTTCATAAGCCCAAAACCAACAAAACACGCTCCAAGACAACCAACTCTACTCTACCCCCAATCTCAAAATCCAAGCAAACGCACACAGCAACAAGTCCACAAGCCAACACCACCACCCCCAGCCCCCTCCTTCTTCTTCTTCTTCTTCTTCTCTCTCCCACACCCCAACAACACACACTTGAGTCACCACACCTATTCCCCTCTCCTCTCGCCACCTCCTCCTCCTCTGCATGCTCTCCCTTTCCCCTCTCCAGCCACGCCACCATCTCCCAAACCCATACTCACTTTCTCTCTCCCACCCAAAACCCCTTTATAAACCCCAACTCACCCATCACCAAATACCCATAAAAAAAAAACTCACAATACCCAAAACAAAAAAATACACCGACTATCCCGTTTGGTTCTGGATAGTACTAGTAACAATGGGCACCATGTGTGCAGATCACAAGCTCCACCTCCTTTCCTCCACCCGCAAACCCCACCACCATTACAACCACCTTCACGACCTCAATATCCCGCCCCGCAAGCTCCTCTGCCGCCGCCCCCCGGCCGCCGTCTCGCCAGACGCCGATTTCTACTCCGACTGCGCCTCCCCGGACTCCGCGGCGCTCATGCAGAAGTTCCTCCCCTCGAACGGGGACTCCGACGACGGATTCGACCTCGATTCCGACCCCTACTCGTCGGATCAGTTTCGTATGTTCGAGTTCAAGGTGAGGCGGTGTACTCGCAGCCGGAGCCACGACTGGACCGATTGCCCCTTCGCTCATCCGGGCGAGAAGGCGAGGAGACGTGATCCGAGGAAGTACCACTACTCCGGGACGGTGTGTCCGGAGTACAGGCGAGGCGGGTGTGGAAAAGGGGACGAGTGTGAGTTCGCGCACGGGGGTTTCGAGTGCTGGCTTCATCCGGCCAGGTACCGAACCGAGGCGTGCAAGGACGGGAAGAATTGTAAGAGGAAGGTGTGTTTCTTTGCCCACTCGGCGCGCGAGCTCAGGATCCTGCCGTCCGAGGACGACGAGGTGGTGATCGGGAAGTATCATCGGAGTCATCATGGTAATAATGGTAGTCATGTTAGTTCTGGTGGTGGTGGTGGTGGTGGTGGTGGTCATTGTTGCAAGTATTGCTGTTCTTCGTCTCCGACGTCGACTCTGCATATGTCGCCGCCGCAGTCTCCTATGATGGCCTCGCCGCCTCTGTCTCCGATGGAGGTGGCCCAGAGGGCGGCTGCCGGGTTCTCGAGGTTCGATATGATGAGGGGTGTCGAGGGTGCTGTCAGAGGAATTGCTTACAAGGAGATGCTGAATGAGCTGATGGGATCCATGGAGAATATGAATCTGAATGATTGTGGTGGTGGTGCTGGTGGTGGAGGAAATGGATTGTGGGTGGATGTGTTGGGTGATAATTATTGTGATGAGGGGATGATGATGCCTGGGAGGCACTTGGTGATGTCATCGCCTTCGTCGACGACGACTCCAACCTCCAATAGGAGGTCTTCCGGAGGTTATTGCTTTGATTCTTACCCTGCTTCGTCTGCGAGCAGCAGCATTGAGTACAATTTCAATGGTAATACTACTGATAGGGCCAATAATGATGCCGGATCGGGTGCTCCTGATCTTGGATGGGTTAATGATCTTCTGACTTAAGGCGATCGCGATTCTGATGCCTGGTGATTCGTCAACTGCTCATGATCATTTGGATCGGTAATTGGGGTTTGATTTTAGTGTACATAAGTTGAAGGCGTGTTGATAAGCGTGGTGGTGTTGATGCAGAAGCTCATGAACCAAGTATTTTGCTCTGCTACTTTTTGATTATTTTGGGTAATCATGATTTCGGTTTAAATACTACTTATAATTTGCCGTATGTGGCTGCTGTTGTATGTGATCAGTGTTGGTCAACGTTTTGATTTGGTCCTTGGACCTTTGTATTAAGCGCCTGATGATCATTTTGTCAATAAACTACCTATGTTGTAATACACGCTTTTTGCTTTACTAATGTTAGTCTCCGGGTTGGTTTCTATTCGGGTGTTTGCTTGGTTTTGAATGTTTCTTCCCTTGCGCAACTGTAATCAAGTCTGGGCAAGGGGGTGAGAGTTATTCGAGTAACGTATTCATCATTTCCAATTTTTTATCATCTCGAATTTATAATAGAATTATTTTTTCGAATTTGGAATTTTCTCCAACTCGTGATAAAACTGATTTATTGATACTCCCCGAGAAAGTAGGCCTATCTATCATATGGAATTAATTGGAAATCTTTCACACATGAATCTGGACTGCAATCCAAGTTTGAGCCGAGGATAGGTTCAACGAAATCCAAAAACTGTTTACAAAACTATAACAATGTTGTGGTAATCGTAAGGATAAGATGCTATACATATACATATACGTATTAGGTTATTTTTTATATACAAGTATAATGTTTGTTCTCTAATATAATATTAGGTTGAAATATATATTTTATATAATTATTAATATTTTATAATAAATTTATAAAAAAATTAAAAAATAACATTTAAATGTCGTCTACATAATATTTTTACATTCAATATCAAATTTTAGATCGCTTAAACTATCTATCTATCAAATCAAACAATATTCCTGGCGGATAGAGCACAGATCTGAGATTTTTTTTATTCTGGTTGGCATGTTCACGTGGCCAAGAGAGAAGGATGGCCAGGTGGCTTACATGCGAAGAGAGGAGGATAGTCAAGGGCGATGGGGGCAACCCAACGTGGGCCTCCAACAAGTCCAAAATTTCTTTGTCACCGTGTGATAAATTCATTTGTCATGAGCCGCAGGCTGAGTAGTTGTCATCAAGTCGTCTGGGTTAGCGAGCAAAAGAGAAATAGAACGTGACTGAGCATGATCGTGGCGTCATCCTAATAGATTCGAACACTGATTTTTTGGGATCGCATTTACACATTTGAGTCCTTGTTTGCTACTGTTTCTCGAAAACAATGTTCCGCACGTTGCTTTGTCACTCTATGAGGCAACGGTAAAGACGATAAGTGGTCGATTTTGGAGAAAGTAATCCTTTATTCGATTCACGTAGTCGATGAATGGATAAGAAGAAATAATTTCTTCCACACTATTCCTATCTCTTTGATACCTACATAAATAATACTCCCCCCTTGATTTACATATGAATCATTTAATTTTATATTGAATTTTCATAAAATTTGATAAAAAAGAATATTATATAAAGTTAAAAGAAGATATAATAAATATACCGTAATAAATCATTTTATATTGATTTGATTTGATTTTTTATATTAAAAATTAACTCAATAGAAAATATTACAAATAAAATTAGGACAATCTTAAAAAAAAATTGTATATTTTATGAACTGGAATATCATACAAATCATATTTGTGATTTCTCTAATGCAGTGAACGATGATAAGATTAGAATGAGTTTTATGCGAGACTCGCAAATAGCCGTGTGTGTTTGACGATTCATATCTCATGGTTCTGGTACTCTGAATTATCAAAATAAATAATATTCAAAAGAAAAAAAAGAAGAAGATTAGTATGAGTAATCGAATCGAAATCGTTGTAAACAGACATATCATCGATCGGTAGATCTACACATCTAGTCGAGCATCCATCGGTTCCTTATTTTTGGAAACTTACACTCGTTCCATTATTGGAAATAATTAAAAGTATAGAAAGATCCAGATTCAAAGAGCCATATAAAAAAATGTAGTGTACGAAAGAGACAGATAAAAAGTTGCCTCCCAGGAGGGGTTTCGTTTTCTTATCCAAAACTGGAGTCGCTGGACAATAATTAAAGAGGCCCACTGAAGAATTATTGAGGTACGTTGATGATAAGGACAATAGAGCATGGACTGCCTTGTTATGAGGCTGACCGCTTCGTGGCAACTGGGCAAATCTTGGATATGAAGAAAAAGAGGCCCCCATTCACGGTTTACATGTGATATTTGCCATTAATTAATAGAGGTGATGACTTGTGAACTATAGTGTAATTATTTTCGCTAGAAAAGAATTCATATATTATGTTCATTCACAGGACACGTTGATGAGGATTACCCTTGGGGGTAGTCTTAAAGAACGTTGTGATACGGTGAGGGTTCCACAAGACTATCAGATTACGTCCTGTATATGTTGTGATAAGTATGTAATGAAATCAGTAACTATAAACACATGGTATAAGATGAAAGGAAATGTGAGATGGATCTAGATTGACAAGATTTAAACTCGTAGTTTAAATTTTACTTTTGTTAAAATATTATAAAATATTATGTTGAACAATCCAATTCTATTACCGGCGGACGATAAAAGACAATGTTAGATTTCATCAAACGTGTTTTTAGTAAAACATATTCTCTATACCAAAAGGTTAGTACACATGGTCTGTGATGCATCAGGTTTGTTAAGAAAATATGAACAAGATAAGATACGCAAAATCAGTCTTCCCATTCCCAAATCTTAGAAAGATAAAAACCCATAAAAAAAGTCGCAATTTTTAACATTTTTGATCATGGGAAATGGGACCATCACTTTTAACTCCATAACCTGAACTTTTATCGCGTACCCTTAACAATTTGGTTAAAGGACCATCTACTGTATCATATTCCGAGGATAACTATCCACAGTCAATGAAACACGTTGGAGAGAGCACCGAATTAATTCGATATTTGGGCTGCCTTTGTGATGGACTTAACTCATGAATTTTAGCCCACCAACCAACCAGCCCATCAGCCCACTCAATATTTTTCTTTAAAAAAAAAACGAAAAAATAAATCAAATCTCCCAATTCTCGCGCAGAATTAGGGTTAGGGTTTCAAAGACCCCCAAATCAATGCCAACACCGTCGCCGAAATCGACTTCTCCGACGCCGCCAATTCCCACCGAAGAGGAAACCGGTGTTCTTCAAGGCGGATCGGTGACATCAGGCCACACTTTGGTCGTCAAAGTGCTGTCGCGGAGCAGAAGGGTCGTCGAGCTGGTGGTTTGAATCGGGGATCGACGAGGATCGCCGAGTTTGTTGTCGGGGACGAGACCGAGCGCATCGTGTTCACGGCGAGCAATGATCAGAGTATGTGGATGTTTTGGTTGTGTGATGTGATGTGTGTTTGATTGTTTTAGTTGTTATGTGTAATGATATACTTATGATTGTTTCTGTATTTGATTGTTATAGGTTTTCTCGAGTGGTCGAGATAGTTAAGAGTTCTCGACATGTTATCATAGCAGGATGGGAAAAAAAAGGATTTCTGCGTTTGTGCTACCTATGTCGTATTTGGCATGGGGTAGCCGATGGGTAGTTCCAACTTCGAAGTCGGAAACAATTGCACAGAGGCATTTGCATTTTTTGGTTTGTTCTTTAGATGGAGTAAAGGTGACCGTTTTTCGGTAGTAGCATGGGTTGTTAAGATTTGCTTGGATCAATCTCTCTTGAGATTTTGCATCTTATGGGCGCATGATGGGGTAGTTATCTTCCTCTTATCGGCCGGGTATTGACCCAGCGATAGTCTCTCACTAAGTGCTCAGCTATGTGCTAATGAGTACTGGTTGGTAGGAATTCACAGATTGTATTTAAACTTCATTTTGAGCTCCTAAGGTCTCTAAATTCTCTTAAAACCTTCCTTTTGTTCTTTTTTAAGCATAATATTGAGTTCCAGCTGATTTTACCATATTTTACTTGGGTGCCAAAATTTTAGAAAAAACTTGACTTTTTCCTAATGGTTAGCACACGGAATTTCACAAAATTCATTTTGAGCTCCAATGGTCTCTTTAAACCCCGCTTTCTTACTTTTTTTTTTCTTAGGATAGCATTGAGTCCTGGCTAATTTTTACCAGATTTAGCTTTGGTGCCAAATTTCTTGGAAAACTCGATTTTTCTCTATAGGTTAGCACACCAAAATTCACCTAATTCATCCAAACTTATCTCGAATTCTCTAAATTCTTTTTAAGCCTTGTTTTGTTCTTTTTTTAAGCATCGTATAGAGTCCTGGCTGATTTTACCAGATTTAGCTTGGGTGCCAAAATATTTGACAAACTCGACTTTTCCCAATGGTAAGCACACAAAAATTCACCAATTTCGTTCTAATTTCATTTTAAGCTCTTATGGTCTCTATATTCTCTTTGGACCTCTCTTTAGTTCTTTTTTAAGCATAGCATCGAATCCGAGCTGATTTTATGAGATTTAGCTTGGGTTCCTTTTTTTTCTTTTGTTGAAAAACTACACGAAAATTCACCAATTTATTCAAATCTCATTTAGCACTCCTATGGTCTCTGAATTCTCTTTAAGCCTTCCTTTTGTTCTTTTTCAAGCATGGAATTGAGTTCGGGCTGATTTTACCAAACTTAGCTTGGATGCAAGAAATATTGAAAATTTTGATTTTTTCCATAGTGGTTAGCACACAAAAATCACCAAATTCATTCAAACTTCATTTTGACCTCCTATGGTGTCTAAGTCTTCCCTTTTGTTCTTTTTTAGGCATAGCATTGTATCTGGGGTGATTTTAACAGATGCAGCTTAGCACCAATTTTTTTGAAAAACTTGACTTCTAGTGGTGAGCACTCGAAAATTCACCAAATTCATTCAAATTTCATTTTGAGCTTTAAACATCCCTTTCGTTCTTCTTAAGCATATGCATTGAGCCTGGGCCAATTTTACCAAATTTTTGCTTGACACCAACCATATTGAAAAACTCAATTTTCCCCAAGTGGTTATTAGCGCACGAAAATTCACCAATTTCATTCAAATTTCATTATGAGCTTTGAGTACACCAAATGAATAGGCTAAACGAGGCGTGGAGTTGCTGAACAACAACCATGTTACATAGGAGCAAGTTATTAACAATACTATGTATCGTCCCTTGTGTGTTCTTTGCTTCTTAAATAATTGATGATATCATCCTGGCCTGTACTTATTGTGCCTCTCAGACTTGTCTACAGTTCCCAATAGTACTAGGACTGTGTTACGCCGCATTATATTCGTCGTCTTTAGTTAGTCCACTTTGAGTTATGATTGAAAATTGTGTTGATTTTAGTTCTTTTACGTCTTTGCAGCTGATATGATGAAGCCAGGTACAACCGTGATACTGATGAACGCTAAGATTGACATGTTCAAGGGATCGATGATGTTGACTGTTGATAAATGGGGTCGAGTTGAGGTCTCTGAACCTGCGAGTTTTGAGTTCAAGGAAGACAACAATCTGTCAGCTCATCAAAAATGGATTGGTGAATATTGAAGGATGATTCAAACCCTTTGGTATGAAGAGTAAGTGGCATTGAGCTCAGCACTCGACAGCCAGTTGCCGGTCCACGGGTTCTTCATCTGTTCAAAAGATAGTGCTTTTACAGTAGCAGTACAATCATTTATCCAGTACAGAAAATCTCCACGGCTAATCCTGGTCGATGGACCGCTCGTAATCCGATTGCACTTTCTTCCATTCTGTGATCGTTTCATTTGAATGAAACCATGTTTCCTTCTGTCTGTACAAAGATTAGATATGAGAAGTCTCTGTACGAAGAATACATATCACAACATTCTTCTATTTCTATCGTGTCAATTATGATCTGTAGCTATCTAACCAGTTGCTTAGTGTTACTATTTTGTATCGGTCTAGCTGAAGTTGTTGAGGTTTTCGCAATCATGCATGCATGGAGATATGATCATAGTCTACATACCACAGGTTCTGAGACGAATCATGTTCGATTCCATCCTCCATTGGATTTCCATGATGTTTGCCAATTTAACAATGCATTGTCGTCACTACCCAGGTTGATTGATATCGAATTTGATAGAGTTGGTGTATGATACCCCTCCTGACCCATTCAAATTGTACGGTTTGATCCGTTATAATAATTTATAAATATATTGAATTAATAAGGAATGACGTCTTTATCCTTATGAGTTAATAAAAAAATGAGGAAAAAAAGAAAGAGAAATGATGTATCAATTAATGTGATACAAAATAAGGATATTTTGATATTTTTGTGTGAAAAAATTATTAAATATGAAAATATTACGAAATGAATAGAATATCCAAAAAAATGTTAATAATTTGAATAGTGTGAAAGGAAGTATACTCGAAAAAGTGTTGGAGCACACAGGTTTTTCGTGTCTTTTGGTCCAGCAAATTGCTCGCTTATCAGTTCACTAGTTTTTGTTTACTCGTTGTCTGTTGGAATGGTCAAAAGAACTAATCGAGAAATGTTTGTTGTTCATGTGTTAGATTCACAACCAGGATGCAATATGGTATCTAATTATTTTCTCATTCCTGGCCAAGTGCACTCGCTCTATCAAATTACGATATGAAAACTGATCGCACATTTGTGAGACCAAATGTGACAAACTCCTCCCAGCCTCGATTAGGAAAGAGAACATTCCAAGTAAACCAACATGTAAGAAATCAACTATTAGTCTCCGAGGCCTAGTATTCAAATTAGGAGACAAGATCAACCTCAGATGACTGACAAGGCAACAGAAAAAGATCAGTCGGAGTCGAGGAAACAAGAAATCCTGATACACATACTCAGGTCTGAATATCCATCCCTGTAAAAACTGGACTCCAAAGAACAAAATACGATCATTTCCGCACATCTTGAGCATTCCCAGCAATACATCGACCAAAAAGGCCTGATGATTGAAGGAACACAGCATCATCCATCATCTGCTACCACTGCCAATGGAAAATAAAATGAGACTTGACCATGCTCATAAGTGGCGTAATTCACCTGCACCGTTCGTGAGCCCTGAACGTCGCAGCATCACTCTGCTAAGCTTGGTTAATGATCAGCTTTCTGCTAAGTTAGGTTCCGTTCACATGTCGGGCTAAAAGAGTTCATAAACCAAATTTCTGTTCTTTCTTGTACTGTCATGTTCTCTATCACCATACGGATGACTTTCAAAACCTGACTTAAACGGATGCTATGACTTAAACTCGATATATTGGCAGGACTATCGAGTTTATACAAGGGGAGACCCAATAACTGTGAAAAGATGTGATCATAGTGAAACCCGCCTCAAGTTTCCTCCAGTCGTTCACAGGAATTCAAAATCCAGCAATTCAATATGCTCAGATATTCTTCGTGCTCAGACAAAGGGCACACCCAAAAAAAAAAGCATCCTGACAACCATACCAAACTCAGAAGGATGAACAGACTAGCTAAACATGAGCTCACCCCAGAAACACCCTACTGTAGCAGGCTGATACAAGTTCAGGACCAAATAGATTTATGCACCTTAAAAATAAAAAGCTGGAGTGTGACTACTATATAGCTTCAGAAAACAACAATTGCAAAGATGCTTGAAATTAGCAAACTCCACCAACGAGGAAGTTGTTTTAACATCCAGAACACAATCATACATGAATTTCATTATCAACATGTTGTGCATATAAAAAACAAGGATCTCTAAAAGGACTAGAGAAGCTGGATAGGGAAAAATTGACGAGCTAAGATGTCCAACTAGGCCTTCTGCAATTTTGTAAACAAAACTTCTACCAGACCCTCTTTGCCATATATCACACATCGTCATTGCAAACTGGTTGGAAAAAGATACTCAAAGTCAGTACGCTTTCACCCAAGACACCATCATTTCCATAATGTATAAGATGCAAAAAACTTGTGCTAATGAAAAACCAATAATGGTTTATTTCAGTACACAACATGACAGAGGAAGCAGCACATCCTCGTTTACAGATTCACCTGTTGAGTCAACTAAATAAAGATACCATATGATTCAGCTAGCGATAAAACCTTGACAAGGTAAATACATGAGTTTAAGAAAGATTGCGAAAAAAACTGAAAGACTCGAATCTCTGGAAGCGAAGTATCCTTAAAGCTGCTACAAGCCTACATAAATAACAATAGCATCCATTAAACTTCAAGGCATCCAAGAAGAATCTCAACCAATTTTTAGATAATCATCAAACCACAATCACACTTTGTTGAACTCAGTTCCATATTAAGCAACGCATAATGGTGCATTAGTTTCCGGTGAAGCCGTTATCTACTGCCATGTTGAGAAATGGAACAAAACCCAAAAGAAAAAGAAAAAGAACATCAATGTTATTGTCCAGAATATTTATATGCATTCAACTATACAAGCAATTTTCTTGGAATACATGACTCTGCCTCAAAATAAAAAATAAATAAAAAAATTGAAGTGTCATGAGATCTAAAAAGGCTGTAAGCTGATATGGAGAAGTGTCACGTGACACAAAAATGCTTGTAAAGATTAAAGTAAATTTAACAAGTCAGCTTTATAACCATAGATGAATGTATATGATGTTTGCTAACGAAGTATCAATATGTAATTAAAATGTGTGGGGAAGAGGAAATGTGTAGGAGAATTCAGCCACAGTAGGGAAAATAGATTAAAAGTGATGTCATGAAACAAAAAAGGGTGTTGACAAAGTATGAATAAGGTGATACATACATGCAAACCGAAGACCTAGTGAAGTACTCATAGAGGAGTGTCAAGAAATGGAAGAGAAACAACCAACAGGAAATTCGAAAAAGAACTCTCAAGTATGAAGTGCAAAGTTATGACCACGTATACACTACGCATACAGAAGCCTATAGCTATAGCGAGACAAATGCAACGTTTACCCAATAAGCCCTAGATTAAGTCACAGTATATCATTTCACACAAATAAACCCTTCAAAATATGTCACAATTATTGTGATAACAATGGGGAAAGGGTGTAATCTAGGAAACAAAAATGTTAACAACGTCTGAGTACCAAACAACTCCCGGCTAACCTAAAAGAATGGAACAGTCTGGCAACTTAGGCTTATAAATAGGAAGAAGAAAATAGGGTACAAATCTGACTCTTGAGGCATTTCATCTTTTCTTCTTCATCTAGTCCTTTTCAGGCCTACAGAAAAGCAAGGGAAGAAACTCTCAGACTCAGAAGGGAGATGGACATATACATGAGATTTTAAAGGAATTAAACCATAAGAAGACGAATGAAGAATCCAGTACTGGTAGGTGACAAGGGTCAAGGATTGAAAAAACTATTGAGTTGGGAGTCAAACTCATTGTAGGATAGGGAGCAAAACAAGACAGGACTCCAAAACTTGTGCATAAATGAACTTTTGATATTTTCATTCTCTCCTGTAATTTAGCAAGTTTTGAACTTTGATAGGGTTAAGCATGACAAGGGATAATGACTTACCAGTAAGGAAAATGAGAAGACAACATCGAAGGACATAGAAAGAAAGAGTATTAGAAAACCTAGGAGAAATATCTTCATGCTTTGCTGGTATAGAAAATATTTAAATACTGTGCAAGAAATATCAGAAGATACAATTTGACTCACAAGGTTAGACACCAATATTTGACATAGGAAATAACAAAAGTTGCGAATAGACAATGGAGGAAGAAGTTGTACATTTCAAAGAATTAGAAGCTTAAAAGACACCATCTTCAAATTAGAATTCACGTGTCTGCAAGAGCAGAGAAGATAAAAAATAAATAAATACAATCTCGTTAATTGTTCACAAAAAGAGTTTTGAAGACTGGTTAAACAAACATTCAATTGCTGTCTTTGAAAACATCCCATGTAGTCATTTAGACGTTAGCTAATCCATTTCATCAAGCTGTTCTAAACATGACGAATTGCTTAAACACATTTGAAATGATTTCTACAACCTTGTGACTTCCACAATCTGTTTCATCAAGCTATACTGTTGTCCAGAACCTCAAAATAGCTGATGAATATGGACACATTCTTTCTAATCAAACCCCCACCCCCTTCCTATACATATAAATAGGTTCTCTAGGCTAAATTCCTCCTCTCGTGGGCACAAAAATTACATTGGACAATGCTAATTCGACGAGCATTGCTATTGAAACCAAAATAAAAATAAAAATCACACCATCACATCCAATGATCAAACAGATACAACCACACTTACAGCACACAAAATCATCAAACACTCAATCCACACAAACAGCACCACGGTTTCCTTACCCTCAGAAGTCCATCCATAACTGCGGCGCGAAAGCGACAACATAGACGTCATCAACGCGGACGCCGTCACACTATGAAACGGCTGCATCGTCTCCACCGCCGCACTCAACTCAACCGGACACCTTCACATCAACAAATCCAAATCAACAACAAACAAATTCCCTCCCCTCCCCAAATTATCACCAAACCGGAATCAGTCAAAGTGAGAGTTCCGTACCTGAGGATGCGAGAGGTTGTCGTCGGGATACGGAAAGGAGACCTAGCCGATTTGGCACCGGAAGCGAATTTCAAGGCGGCGGAGCGGGCGGCGGGTGATCGGAAAATGGATCTGGCGGCAGCGACGGTGGCCATTTTGGGGGTTTTGGGGAGTGAAGGGACTGAGGGTTGAGTCTAGGGTTTATCGCCGTGAAGGGAAGATGATGGTGTGCGGATTGGTTAAACCCTAGCGAGCGGTTTAGCTTTGGCTGGTAAACCGGTTTGGTTGGGTATGATTTTTTCATATTTATTAAAAGGTTTTGATCAAACGTAAATACTCTATTTTTTTGATTTGATATTTATTTATATTAAAGGTTAAATAAAAAAAGATTGTATTTTTTTAAAATTAACTAAATAAAAATGACACAGAAAGTAAATTCAATATTTTCTGAACGTATCCAAAAACAATGTTGAAGAGATTGCATTCGGTAATCTTCTTTTGCATGTGCCAGTAACCGAATCGTAAGGTTAACTTAAAATTACAACACCGATATTCTTCCCATACTATGGATAAACCCTTCTATGGTTGTCCGTTTAGTAGTCTATTGTAGAGATGGCCGCTCCTGGATATAGCAGAAAATTTAATGATTTGATTGCTGTACAATGAGATTTAATAGCAAGCACAGAACCGTACTAAATTACGATCCACCTTAGAGCCACCTACTAATACAACAGTAATGTCGACACCAATCAAGCGAAATACTTACTAACATTACAAACTGGAAACCTAGGAACAAAAATAATCACCAATTACACACCATTGATTCCACATTAAAGTGACTTTTCATTGTCCTGACATGAACTCCCCCATCCATGTCACATGTTCGTAGCAGAGGATAAGTTGCATCCAAAAGGGCATAATCACGATCACGGTCAACCTACACTCACTACTCCTCTCCCTAATCCTCTCTATAATCGGGATTCTCCTTCAAAATGACGAAGCTCTCCAGTGTCGGGGACAATGGAATGTACCTATAACAGGAAGCAAAAGATTGTTCAGGAAAAGGGATTGCAGAGTCAAAGAGAGCTCAAACTTTGGAGCGAAAGCAAAACTTACTTTTCGGTAGCGAGTTCCGCTCGATCACCAGCGGCAAGGAGAACAGGGGTGGAATGGGTTTGAAAACCAGTTATGGTCTTTGGTCGACCCGCCTGACCAACAACGTCCACCGCTTGACCGACCCGTACTGGCACAGTGAGAGGTTTCAGATTTTCATCCACTGTCAACAACATTCTAGGCTGCAGACAAGATTTTTTACATTAGAAATAGTTCTCAATCATTAAAAGAAATGGAAGTTGGAACGACGAAATATTTGCCAATTTTAGCAAAGTTGATTCAAGTGACCAACGTAATTATGTGACTGCATATTGGTTTTCTTGCAACAAAAGTGGGTTTTGTAAACAAGTTGACATGTCATATTTGCAACAGTATCTATCTGAATGATTATATGAAAATGTAGATCCTCACATACCTGCATTGCTAAGACAAGGAAATACAACAAATAGTGGTATTTTCCCAGGATGATTGCTTTCGTGTCAAGGCAAGCATGCAATACCGTTACAAGGCCAGCCAATGCCGTCCTACAAGATAAGTTAAACACATGTTAGTATGCATTTCAGATTCAGCCTCGACAAGAGAAAAAGAGAAAAAAAATACTGCAAGTCCGATGCTGGCAAAAAAGCAGTCTGAAATAGTGGGAGAGGAAGCAGAACAGAAATAAAAATACTTACGGTGATAATAAGAAACGGTCTGAATGATACGGGTTAAGAGTTAGTAAGCCCTTCCCCAAATGTACAAGACCTTGAGCAATCCGTGTCTGCAAATAAAGTAAATAGGATTAGACCAAACTTTATGCAAGTACTAGAACAAATAGAAATTGTATTAAACAGAGAACGTACACAAAAGAGTGCGTTAGCATCTTTGTAGTAATAGCTTGAAAGGTTTCTAAGCATGCCAGCAATTCTAGCATTATTCGTCCCAGCACCAATGAAACCTAGCGAGATGATGGCTGCCTGTATAAGCCAAGAAAATTAGAGTTAGAGATACTTAAAAAGAAAAAAGAAAAAAGCAGTATCAAACACACAAAACAAGATTTTCCCCTTACTGCTGCAACTTCTGAATCAGAATCATGACTCAATCTACTCAGTGTGTCCATCACATTGACCTGCAGAAAAGGCATGAAACGATGGATTAGATAAGTATGCTGCAGACAATTCAGTGAACTGAAGAAATTAAATTAAACACACGGCCAAGTGCTAAAGGCCCTCTTACTATAAATACGTCCCTGTGTTTATTCAATTCCTATGAACATTGCAGACAAGAAATTTACCTTTGGGTTGGATATGCACAGAAGGGCAAGTGCTAAAGGAACAGCCTTGCGGATATTTTGCTCCCCATAGTGCAATAGATGTTCCAAAGAACGAATTGCCATCTCAACGCCCAATTCTTCAGCCATTGCAATCATAGCGATGCCAATAACTGCTGCCCCTTGGTGGGTTTCGCCCTTGTCTAGATGCTGAGCACAGTGATCCAGCAAGCTTTGAACCTACAAAAAAGAGCAACATAAGCACAAGACAAATGCCATGCATATATCTTATAAAGGAATACTACATTACATACCTTCAGCACGTTCCCAGTTCCAGCGTAGGCACAAGAAAGCAGGGTCATGTCACAATATTTAATAATTTTTTCATTGAATGTCTTTGAAACTTCAGCAGTCGCCTCAACACTATCCTGTAAACCCCCCAGAGAGGAAACCACACAGAGAGAGAATGAAATAACATTGTCCTGATAATGGCTGATAAATGAGAACTGAGGGCCGTGAGCATTGATATTACCTGCTTCCCAAGGTACAAAAGACCAAGACCAAGAGGAAGAAGTCTAGAGAGTGGATCACCCAACTCGGTTTCACTTCGATCCATTAATGAAAATATAATTGCCTGAGCAACCTCTTCATTACAGGATCCCACATATACCAGTCCAAGTGAGATCGCCGTAAAAGCAATCACATCAAGTGAAGCTTTGGGATCTGCAAGAATCGGCATCAATTTTCCTCTTATCTGCATTAAAAGAGACAGCTAATATCGTCACCAAAACAATGTTCCCAATTTATCAACATACAGAACAGGAAAACAATAGGTCATGCTCTCCACTCTCCAGCTGTCCAGCATCAGAAAGATAAACCAGGCCATTAGTTTTTATATTGTTCCCAAGTTTCTATTTGTGTTTCTTGCAACAAAGAAGGGAAAATGTAAAACCCAAAATAGTGGTTTTCAATTTATTTATTCATTTATTTTCCATGGGCATGTTTTCAAGACTATGTTTTCCAGTCCTCATTTGCCTTATGAAATATCACGCACCGTCTCATTTTGCGTACTCGCATATGCAATACCCAAGCCCATTATGGCTCCAATTCGAGTGGATGGATCTTCTCTATCAATATATTCCCCAAGAAGTGCCAGAGCCTGCAGAAAACAAAAGGTTGGATGATGATGTGGCCTATCAACAAGAGCAATTTCACTCGCTCAAAAGATGAAGATAAGACTCACAGGGTCACAATCATTTTTGATATTGCAGTTGACGATTCCAATACCCAGCAATGCGCCGGCAACAACATGAGTATCATTGCTATGAAGATACTTATCAATTTGTGCAAGCCCAGAGTCCACATCCCATAGCAAGATCATGCCCTGTTTACAAGAGAAGAAAACTTCAGTAATTCCAACTTCCAGGGAAAACCAGAATAAGCTTAGCTAAGAGAAAAACATATGCATACCAGACTAGCGGCAGCACTGGTCTTCCCATGATCTTTATTCTTGAACAGCCAATTTCCGGAGGATGATCCACTCGAAGCTTCTGTTGCAGCAGTCATTAACTTATCCTGAAACAACATTAACAATTAAGCTTCACTTGACAGGCTGACATCATGAACTACTTCCAATGTAGGAAGTTCAGTCAATTTACCTGACCAAAGCCAGCATTTACAAATGCATTAACGAAAGTGCCAGCAAGGTTCTGTCTGGCGGAATCAGCAGTAGCACTTGCACTAGCTCGGCCATCAAGCAAATGTGCCTGCAAAAAAGGAAACAAGACCAGTTGACTACATGACCATATGAAATATTCAATGCTGAAGGAAGGGCTACATAAGACATCGTGGCATGAAATAAATTTCATGGTTAACCTTATAAATGTCTTCAGGAGACTTTGGTTCCATGACCTCTATATCACGAGCAAGGGTTAGAAAGCCTTCACTCAGCTTCGTATTGTTGATGAGATCTTGTACTTCCTCCCTAAGATTGTCATCTGGAATCATACTCTCATCGAGCGCAAATGGGACTCCCTGCATGAAAGCGAAGACTGTTCAGCAAACAGCAATGCAGAATCCACAAGGTGCCCGTACAATTCTATTATCTGTACTTACTCTATAAATTTGAATATATCAATAATCATTACTCATTTTCGACAGGATATTAACAATTTGAGCATGTTGTACCGAGAAGACACAAATTATTACGGAAGGAAACTGCCCCAAACAAGCATACAATGTTTGAATGATCATTTAGAGTAGACCAGCTCTAAGGCCAAGATAAAATACCGAAAAATCGCATGCTTCATATATTTGACATCTTCAGGCATAGTGCTCATAATTTATTACAGCCTATTCATGAGAAAGTAAACGAACAACTAATAGTACATAGAATCTTCTATCTTGGCCAATGATGCGCAGATCCATATTTCAAGCTCCATCTGGTAGTCAAGGCACAATAACATAAAAATCTATAGTCAGAGGATTACCTGTCGACCAATGACGTAGCCAAACTGCTTCTTTTGAAGATCATCATTACATGTTTTAAAAATTTGACTCACATACTGCAATAAATAGACAACATAAGATCACAAGAAAGGCATGCTGCCACTCATTCGATTTTACCAATTGCTGTAAAAACAGAACGCAAACATTGAAACAGCTACACTACACTGCAGCAAGTCTCCATGATTAAGGGCAAAACAAAGACTCTACCAATAATTAATTCTAATGGCCCTTAGTTTGGGGTTATGAGCTGATCGACTAGGCTAATTTCTTAGATCAAACAGACGTGTTTAAGTTCATGGACAACAAGAAAACTGGACCATATCTCAACTCTTGGGCCACAAGACCAGAGCCTTTTTATTTCTTTTTTGGAACCCCACCAAACAGAGCTGAAGATAAAATGGCCAAAGAAAATGACAAAGCGTAAATATTTGGCCTAAGAAAGTATTCCACGGAGCATGAAGACAATAGCCATGATATTATCACCAAGATTCGACATTAAGCATAAGACAGTCAATAATACGGCACCATTCAATAGTCTCCAAAATAAAGAAAAGAAAATTCTTACCTGTAAGTTGTCGAGGGACAATGCAATTTGCAATGCACTTGCAAACTCATTAAACTTCATATAAATGGCATATGCAATGTCGAGAACCAATAAATCATCCGGACCAGGAAGCAATCTGGATTAGAATACAAAAAAAGGGTCACAGTCTATCAGAAACAATAATTTGAGCATGCACAACAGCCAATCAGAAGATCAGATCAGATTGATGTCTAATAAATACACTCTTCCACTATATCAGTGGAAGTTTTCAATTTGCTTCCATTTTCTAAAAGACCTTGTTAATTTGTAATGTCCATTTGTAACAGTGGCTTCAGAAAGTTGCTACCACATTCTACATATAACCATTAAGGTGAACACAAGGACGAATATGTCCATAACCCCAGGCAAAGATATCACAGAAGCGTGAACACACAAAAACTATCAAAATAGAAGAGTGAGTAATGTGAGATAAAACAAACCTTGCTGTGGCCTTCAAATACAGGCATGTCCTTCTGAAATTTGTAGCATCCACATGTTCCACAAGAAGATCCAAGTCCTCAACCTAGAACCAACACGATCAATTCTATATTCGCGCTCAGGTTACTAGTTGAAAACATAACCATCAAATCATTGTCAAGCAGTACCTCCATCAAGAGATCCACGGCTTCAGGCTCAGCATTGTGCTAAAAAGATACACAGAAAAATCATGAGACCGCCAGCATAAAATTAATATAGAGCTGTCAAAGAGTAATTTAATTAACCCTGACCTTCATATGAAATTTAACTATTTGTTGCACCAGATCCATCAGATCATCAATAGGTCCCTCTTCACTCTGAAACAGTTAAAAGTCACCACAAATTATTTCCAGACAATCATAGAACTGCAAAAAGAAATAAGAAAAAGGAAAAAAAAAGCATGCCCCATCGCTCATATGAAGTTAGATGTTACAAGTATCCACATATAAGGATCATTGAATTTTCCCTTGGAATCAACAGTCAATACAGAATAAACAGATGGAGCTGTGGTGACGGAATATCTAGACAGTACTCTTCCAGACTCCCAGTAATAAAATTCAGATGAAGAGAGCAATAATATTCCACTCCAATCACGGGAGTCATGAGCAAGAAGTTGTGAGCTATAATGTAATTGGACAATGTTGTTTCAACTCCTTTATTATACACTTCACACTACCATAACGGCGCAACACTTGTTGAGCAGTTGTCAGTCAGCCAACAAAGATGATCAAACTGGAAAATTTTACAATCCCCTCTTATTTTCAGAGCATACAAAGTTAACATTTGTTCTCTTATAGAAAAGAAATCCCCCACATCTTCAGCAACTAATTCGTATAATTCATCAGTCTGAACATCTCTTCCCTGTCTCGCCATCTAAAAACACCCCTGATTGAAGGCAACGACTACTTCTGTAGATCCGTTTAACTAGTATCTCTTGAGATAAAAATCACGACAACAAAAAGCAAAAAAGGAACAACAGCCAAAACATCACAGCATGTTAATCAAGAAAAGCTTACCTGTCTCTTTGAGTACTCTTGTGCGATTTCTCCTGCCAAATTTCTGATACAAAAAATTTTCAAGTTTAATAAGGAAAAAACAGTGACTAATACGAGTCCTAAGCTACTAATATCACTCTATAGGTTTTTGATTATTCTTTTGCATACAATGAAATCACAATAAGAAAGAGATTATATACAAACAGTTAAAAGGAACAGCTGCGTTACATATCAAAACTAAAACACTATTACTGAGGGAAATTACCTGACGTATTCATGGCCCCATGATCCAATATCACCTTCAGATCCCAGCAATCTGTACTTCAAGCTCTCCTATAGAAGAAAAAATAAATAATTAAAAGGTTCTGCTCAAATTAGGAAACAGTCTTCTGAAAACATAAAAGAAACGGAGCATGAAAGAGAAACAGTAAACTCACCCGTTCACCTTCCACTGACATTGTCAATGCCAAAACTGAAAGTATGTCTGCAAGGAATCTCTGCATGAGGAATACAAGAAAGGTGTCATGAATGAAACATAGTGACGCAGCGTAAAGCACGGATAACAAAACTAAAGTTCTCGACTTTAATCCAGAACACTTTGAAATCACAAGAAAAACGAAGAACGAACTTCTCTGAAAGTTAAATCAATCTTATTGATCAAAACTCTAACCGTAACAGAAAGGGTTTCTAAAAGATTTAATGACTACGAAATTAAATAAATAAAGATAAAACAAGAAAAGATAAAAAAATCCAAATACTTAATAATAATCTATCTAAGATCTAATAATTAGCAAACTAAAGATAAGAATTATCTTTGTCAGCCTGTCACATAGACTTCCAACTCATATAGTGATATTTCAACATGCACAAAGAGACAAACCTTCGGATCCGAATCACTCATAGTTTCATAATATGCCTTTAAGGTGCAATAGTGAGGACGAAGAAACTTCAACGGCTTTGGTACCGAAGTCATAGAACTGGTAGAAGTACGAATCTCCTGCCTACAAAGAAAAATCATACATCATACGATTCAATCAAATTAAACAAGTCATCCTTTACAAACGCATTCATCGTAAGTCAAAACTTGAGCACACAGTAGTCATATTGAAAGCCATCATTGATACCAAAATGAATGCCAAAAGGGTTTTTTCATATTTAACATTCATTGACAGTAGTTGCGACTAGCCTATCCATTCTACAAGGTAATATGTAGTCAAGGACTGCAAAGTAATTGTCACAGCAGATAACAGTTTAAGAATCCGATTCACCATATTTCCAATATTACCCAGTGTTTCTGAGAATAAAGTTGGATCACAAGTTCCAGCAACATTCTATTGAAACAAGGAACTCGTTTGATCAAGCTGAAGTAGGAACTCGAGCAAAGTTCACAACATTATGGAACATGTACTGGTCCTTAAAAGGAAGATTGCTCCTGAATGATATCCTTAACCTATATCGCTATTTTTGGTTAATTTTGACATCAAATCGAGTTTGCCATAGACAAGAGCATCTTTGATTTATTCATGATAGACAAGAACACGGATACTACTGTTGCAAGGAATTCATGATAGAGTTGACTGATTGGCAACATCTCCATCGTTCAATCAAGAGTCCAATTCCTCGAATTAGTTGGAAGGTATAGCCTTTAAACCACCAAAAGTGCCTGCATCTTAGAACAAGATCTAGGCTGCAATGCATATTGCCTATAACACCTAGAATCCAGAAGCGTTGAGGATTTACTCCACTTCACTAGCTAATAAAGAGAAAAGAGAATTAAAAGTATCAGAAGCTGGATCCTTTTTATATATTCAGAATTTAGATCATCCCATTTTCCCATTCAGCAATATCTCCCCTATATGCAATACTTCAAACCCCCAAGTTCAGCTGTATTACTTCGTAAACCACAACTATTCAACCAAGCAATGATCTCAAGTAACATAGTTGATACTCAAAGCATTCAAAATATTTGTCTCGCTAAAATTTCTATTTTCATTATCATATCCAAGTCAATAATTTCCTCCTCCCTTCCCCTACCTCCAATTGAAAAGAGAAAAAATCATCAAACCAACAAATTTGTCTTTGCATAGCACCAAATCGATTCTAAACTCCTTTGCAAGCCAAATGTCACAATGTCAGAACTAAAAATCACACCACCAGCAGACCGGCAGCCCTAATCCTCCCTATCACCCTCAATATAAACTTCATCTTCGCATACCACTCAAATCGATTCTAAACTTCACCTTCGCACACCATTCAAATCGATTCTAAACTTCATCTTCGCATACCATTCAAATCGATTCTAAACTTCATCTTCGCATACCACTCAATACTAACATGAACAAAATCAGAACCCTCAATCTCCCAATGCATCCGAGCACCGCTCGAGCACGAGTAAAAATCACATCTTTTTACGCCACTCTCAACACGAATGGGCAACAAACAACAACCTTCAATTCAACCATATCAATCCAACACGAGACCGACCCCATCAGCCAAGGAACATATACCTCATGCTCTCGAGCGCGGTCCTCTGCAGCCCGGGATCCGAATCCTGCACTCTCTCCACATACAGCTCCAGTTGCTGCTTCAATGCCAGATCCTCCTCCGACTACAAATCAAAACCACAATCACAACCAATCAAAAAACTGAACCAAAACCAAACACGATTGGGAATTTGTAAGCTTTACCAGATCTTCATCCTTTTTGTCTTGCTTCTTTGAATCATTATTGGGAATCGCCATGGTTTCGGATTCGACGATTGAATGAGATCTGGGGATTTGGGAAATTTGGGGAATTAGGGTTTGGGAAGATTTTGGAGTTTGGAGTGAGTATAAGAAGAGGGATGAAGTAGCACAAAGGTCTGTGATTCTTAACTTCACGGGGACGAATGCGAACAGGTGATGTATCTTTGTGAAATGTGATGTATTTATAAGTTAGTAGAAGCATTGTTTATGTTACTCACTAAGCAAATTATTATTATTAAGATATATTAAGAATGATAATGAAAAGAAAAAATATCTATTATCTAAAATAACTTAGTCATTGATTTCTTAAAAAAATTTAATGATTGATTTTAGATTTTAATTACCAAAAAATAATATAAATAAATTGGATATTTTTATCTAATAATTTAATCAAAAATTAATCGATTTTGACTAAATTATATAAAAACAAAAAATTTCAAATAAGATGTTTTTTTTTTTTGAACAAAATAAAATGTTAAATCAAAATATTTTTCAAAATTAAATATTTTGGTTGTTTTATTTTAAGTATAGTCTAGAAACAATCAAAGTATTTTACATTTGGAAGCTCAACAGCTCCGTTCCATTTATCGACCCTTCTACTGGTGTGATGAAGGACTTTACCAATGTTGTTCGCAAAGATGAACTGACTGAACATAAAATGCAGTGTTCTTTAGAGGAACTCTATCTTGGTGTGATCAAGTAGAGGAAGATAGTGTATCGAGGCTAAGTAATCCAATTTTCATGTATATGTCAATGGACGAGCTCACGAGCATGATCGACTCCTTTTCAGTGTTATATGTGTCGATGTGATTGGTGCAGCGAGGAAGTGTCGTTCGATATTGAAGTCAAGCCAGGATGGAAAAACGGTACCAAGATTACGTTCCCTCTGATACGCAACGAGAATCCAGGAGCAGTCTTCATCGTCGAGGAAAAGCTGCACAACGTGTTTACTCGTGATGGTCACAATGAGATTGTGACCAAAACGATTACTCTACGGGAGGCTTTAACTGGTTGCACGGTTGAGGTCACGACCCTAGATGGTCGGGTTCTTACTGTTTCCATTGATAATCTGATCCATCCGAAATATGAGCATGTGGTACGCGGGGAAGGAATGCCCATCTTCAGGGACCTGCCGAGGAAGGGAGACTTGATAATCGACTTTAACATCAAGTTTCCGCAAAGGTTAAGTCCAGCACAGAAGAAAGTAGTCAAGAGTGTGTTGTGCTGATATGTTCGCGGCTATACTCTCATGAAATGGCAACTTGATTATCAGGGGTTAGTTCTGATTTGTAGGGATTAACTGTGTGAGGAGTAGTTGTTTTTGACTTGGTGAATGACATCACGAGCACCGCTATGGTGATTAGAGAGTTTACGTGGGCACATTGAAAAGAACCAACAACAAGAACCCAAATACCACAATCAAAAACAGAGTTTTGATATATATATGGATCATTATTCCTCTCCACTGGAACAATACTCAAGATTAGTCGAGAACCAAGGAACTGAGAATCAGAGGACTGAACAACACTCGTAAACAGGAACCATTTGAGTTTTACAGAACAATGTGATTTACTGCTTCATTTGTAATGTTTCAACTTGCTCAATACATCGGGCATCCATAAACCAACGAGCGAACTACATTGCTCCTCGAATAAGAAGATGGAGCGCATTTACCCAGGACACAATGTCGAAAAGCAACAGCACGGGTTATAGGTGCCATAATTTACCTATAGTTCTATTCTCTAAACTAATCGCTGTAATCAGTAGAAGATGATGCTGTGTCATCATCTGGGTTGATTCCATGACCAGCAACGTCTTCCACACCATCTCCTTCCTCGTCTGAATCTGCATTGAAATAACGGTCGATCTCGGCATCCCCTTGTTCATATCCTCTGTCATTCACGTCTACTTCATCATCATACTCATCATCTCCTACCTCCTCCTGATCATAATCATCACCGACATCTTCTCGATAATCATCTCCATCGCCATCATGTACATCATCGTCTTCCTCGTCCTCATCTTCAACATCCTCTCCTCCATCATTGTATTCGCTTCCAGATAGATCCGCAGATCTGCCATTACACACACGACGATATTCATCACCAGGAACATCATAGCCATACCCTGTTTCTTGGTTATTGACCGCATCACCATACTCCGACCCATCTGAATCTATATCATTAGCTGCATCCTGAATCTGCATCCGGGTAGATCCTTCAGCATTCCACCCATCCCTGACGAAGATCCCATGGGGTCTATGAAAGTCGACAGGCTGCTGGCCCAGTTTTTGACCAGCGACTGGGGGATCCTTCTTCAATGGCTTTTGCCTGCTTCTGACAGAACGTCGTTTACGTCCTCCTCGTCCTCGAGAACGACCTTTCCATCCCCCTAGTACAGGCCCAAGCCTGTCACCCGCAGTGGAAGCTACAGTTCTCCTGCTAAGTTCGGTATGGGAACTGGAAGCCCTTCTTTGGGATCTCCCACCACGAGTGCGACCACGACCCCTGCCACTTGTACTCCCACTCCCCTGACTCGGTCTTGAATTACTCAAGCTCGTATGTCCACCCTCTGGATCCATCCAGGTATCGCCCTCAAGAAGCTGAGCGTGGGCATCAGCAACTTCATTGTCTTGGATGTTTCTTACAACAGTGTAATTTGATTGAAGATCCTACCAAAGGCATATGCTTAATCAGTGCATAATCACTAGTATCTTAAAAAATTGCCACCTCAACATAGCATAATCCACTTAAGACAACATGAAGAAAAAGAAGACTCACCATTTGGTCAACCGCTACTGAAACTTTTTCAGACGTTGGTTTCTGATCCAACAAGTATGAAACAGCGGAATCTAGTTCAATGAGCCTCAAAGCCACGGCTGCTGTTGTATGTGGCACCCATGGAAGGACAGATGCAGATCCAAGATCAAAGGTAAAATTAGAAGCTGATGCTGGAGCTTTACTGGAAGCCAACAATTCTTTCGTCGTTTGGAAGTTCGAGGAAAGGAAGACTTTCTTCACTGCACCCTCCAATAATGACAGAACCTAACAATATGCGAGAGTTGGACAAATGCTGCCAGCTATGGATAAAGGAAAAGTACGCCATGACAAACATAGTTTGATGAAATCTTGACATAAATGAAAAAAAGCCTCAAACCTGAAGGATCTCATCTGCTGATGCTGAGGTATGCAGTTTCATGCCCCAAGATCTCCTATACCCGTCGGTCCAAACAGGTTGAAAGGCTTCAGCAGGAAAAGAAACCTAAAATTAGAGGATGAAACAAGAAAAAAGTTAGAAACAGCAAAATAATACTTGGGAAAGTCGGCAAGCCCAGGGATGCAACAAAAATGAATTTTCAACTCAAGAAAGACAACTGCGTGATAAGTATCTATGTTTCTCTGCTTCTTTGCAAAATAAAGAGGTCATAAGTAAATATCATTACCTCAACCAAAGCCAATAAAGCCTTCAACAACGTTATCCTTGGTGGAGAATTAGGGAGTAAACGTGATTTCCAGCCAGGATTGACCTTTGAAGTCTCTTCACACCGAGCTATATGCAGAGGGAAATTGAACCTGTCTTCAAGTGAAGTATAAGTTCTGTGACAAAATGGGCAATGCTTGTCTTCGAAGAAATACACGTCATGACATTGATCACATACGTCCAGCAGAGGCGAACATCTCTTCTTCCCATACTTCATTGCACGCAACACTGAAGAAGAGAGACATTCTTTCCGCATCCATTCATCAGAATCTCTCTGCCTTCTCATGACATTTCCCAACTCGAGCTTATTTTTTCCACATTCAACATGAAAAGATAATGATGGCTCAGGTGAGTTTGAGTCCAAAGCAGAGATACCACTGCTAGGACTATCCTTGCCACCACCACTATGAGAATGAAAAGAGGCTGCCGCCTCGAAGGCTTTAGAATCTCCATGTTGCTTGCCTGTGGAAGTACCGAACAACTTCCATCTAAGAGTTTCCTTGAATAAAGGCTCAACCCTTAGCAAGAATGCATGTAGATGAGATTCTCGGATCCCACGTACATCTAATGATGATAGTAGGGCGTCGAATACCTGAAAATTAGATGATAGTTAAGGAGTCTACACAAAAATTAAGAGTTTTAAGAGCTTAGACAGTGATGAGAGAATCAGTTAAGCAATTGCTTAGTACTATTGGATTGTTGTAAGATGGCACGCCATTTATAGAAGAAAATGCTTTCATCACGAAGGAAAAGAAAAGGTGTTACCTCAGCTGAATCAATGAGCTTCCAGCCACCATCACGCAACTCAACAAAAATTCTACCAGCGCCAGGATCATTACGAGAAGCTGATGCCATAAACTGCCAATATCTGTTATATCGGCGATCAAGACCAAGGGGCAGTGACCTATAAACATACATTTCCTCTGCCTTGTGACTGATGTATGACTTAATCTGAGCCCGCGATCTCTCTGCAGCATATGCTGTTTGCTGTAAAGCAAGGTTATCTGGACTGACGAAAGTATCCGGAGTGATAAAGTTTTTCTCGGAGTGAAGATCAGAAAATGGTTTCTGGTCAAACTGAGATTCTCGTAATGGCGTTTGATGGACCACCAAATTCCCCGATGGCTCATACTTTACTTCAAAAACTGGAGTAGGGGTCAGCCTGTTCTCTGTTCCTGCAGTTCTTGGCTCCGATCTACTCCCAGGAATTGTTGTATATTGTGTCTTCATCATATACTCCTCTTTTATACGACGCTTGTCAACCTGTGCTTCCGCCAACATTTGTTTCTTC
>LIEC01010593.1:0-25436 GCA_001925005.1 Drosera capensis | reverse complement strand
CTTCATAAAACACAACATCTCTGCATCTGACGATTCTCTTCTTTATCGGATCCCACAATCTGTATCCAAATTCCTCATCTCCATATCCAAGGAAAATGCACGGGGTCGCCTTGTCATCCAACTTGGTTCTGTGCTCCTTTGAGATATGCACATATGCTTTGCATCCAAACACTCTCAGATGAGAGTATGACACATTCTTCTTTGACCATACTCTTTCTGGTATCTCAAACTTCAAAGGAACGGATGGTGACCTGTTTATGAGATAGCAAGCTGTTCGAACTGCTTCGCCCCAAAACTGCTTTAGCAACTTTGTCATCTTCAGCATGCATCTGACCCTCTCAATAATGGTGCGATTCATTCGCTCAGTTACTCCATTGTGCTGTGGGGTACCAGGTACTGTCTTCTCATGTCGGATTCCTTATTGAGCACAATATGCTCTTAACTCTCTGGAGGTATACTCTCCACCATTGTCAGAACGGAGACATTTCAGTTTCTTGCCGGCCTCCTTTTCCACTATGACATGAAACTCTTTAAAGTAATTGAACACCTGGTCCTTCGTTCTTAGAAAGTAGACCCACACCTTCCTCGATGCATCATCAATAAAAGTCAGAAAATATCGGTTGCCATCGAATGACTCCACCTCAAAGGGACCACACATATCAGAGTAAATTAAATCCAACACATTCTGTTTTCTTTTTGATGTTTGACTAAAAGCGACTCGATATTGCTTACCAAACAAGCAATAATCGTAGGGATTCAGAACCTCGTCTTTGGTAGTTGGAGTTAGAGACTTCCTCGCTAGAATTTGCAATCCTTTCTCACTCATGTGGCCAAGGCGCTGATGCCACAAATTTGGAGAGGTTTCGGTTTGTACTGCATTCAGTCCATTCTTGAGCACCTTCATGTAGGTTCTGTATAGGGAGTACCACGACTTCCCTTTTTGCTACAACCATCGATCCCTTGCTGAGCTTCCATATTCCACCTCCTAGATAATGTTTGAACCCATCTTTGTCCAATGCATCACCCGAGATCAGATTTAAGCGCAAATCAGGAATATGTCGCACATCTTTCAGTGTTAATCGGCATCCTACATCTGTCTGCAAGCATATATCACCAATACCCACAATAGTCGAATGGCTAGTGTTACTCATCTTCACTGTACCAAAGTTTCCAGCTTTGTAGGTCGTGAAGAACTCTCGACTAGGTGTAGCATGATAGCAAGCACCCGTATCCACTATCCACTCAACTCCTTGGTGACCTTCAACATGTAGACACTGATCCCCTTCACAAGAGAGAATCACTACATCATTTGCAGATAGCACGGCTGTGGTCTTGTTGTCATCATCATTCTTCTTATTCTTGCCTTCATGCTGTAATCTTTTCCAGGCTCTACAATTTCTCTTAATGTGACCTTCTTTACCACAATGGTAGCATGCTCTTCCCTTAGACTTTGATGTGCCTCTGGATTTGCTATGGCCTCTTGATTGTTGTTTTCTTTCAGCTCTCCCCCGTTCTCCGTGACTAGGGCATGTGAATCATTGGTACCAGTTGACTTTCTTCTTATCTCCTCGTTGAACAAGCTGCTAGTAACTGTACTCAAATTGACCACATCATTCGGAGCTGCATTATTGATCGTCACAACTAAGGTCTCCCAACTGTCTGGCAACGATCCCAAAAGCAACAAAGCTTGTAACTCATCTTCTAAGGTCATCTTCATTGCTGACAACTGATTGATTAAGCTCTGGAACTCATTTAGATACTCTGCAATATTGGTACCTTCTCTGAATTTCAGATTTACCAGCTTTCGGATCAGAAACGCCTTATTTGCTGCAGTTTTCTGCTCGTACAATGACTCCAGTTTCTTCCACAACTTGTGCACGCTGGTCTCGCTCGCCACATGATGATACACACTGTCATCGAGCCACTGTCTGATTGTGTCAACCGCTTTCCAATTGCATTTTGTCCAATCACTCTCGGACATCCCATCTGGTTTTGCACTGTCGCCTTCAACCGGCTCATACAAGTCCTTGCAGTAAAGCAGGTCCTCCATTTTGGATTTCCAAATCTTCCGGTTGTTGTTTGTCAACTTGATCATGGTGCCACTACCTTCCAAAACAACCTACAAAAGCACTCTCAAGTAAACCAAGCTCTGATACCACTTGTTGGGTTTTATTTAACAAGTTGCGGAATAATGAGGACCTAACAAGAGACGGTGGTATTGTGTTGGAAACTCAAGAAACAATCAAAAATCACAAAGACAGAAGATTTAACGTGAAAAACCCTCCCAAGTTGGAGAGTAAAAAACCACGGGGCGCACACCGGCAAAATACACTATACCAGCAAACAGATACAATTGTTCTTCTCAAGTTTTTAGACCTAAACTTGAGGCATACACTAGAAGCAGAGGTAGAACACAATAGGAATAACAGTAATGAAAACTTCTTGCTCCAACAATCCCAATTTCATCCAAACCTGCTTCTCTAGAAATTGCCAGCTCTGCCACTAGAATTGATGTGGAAGCTAAAACTTGCTTTCGCACTATAAGCTAAAACCTGCTTTTGCACTGTAAGTTACTGCTGCTCTGCCACTGAAAACAAGGTGCTCCTCTGCCATTGAAAGCAAGGTTCTGCTCTGCCACTGAAAGCAAGCTGCTGCTCTCTCTCTCCTTTTGTTTGTGTGTGTTTGATGAGCCCTGTTGTCGTGAGGAATCTGGTCACGGCTCTTCCTCAAAAAAGAAGAGCTACAACATCATAAAAACCTAGTTTTTATGAAAGACCAACGTAAGTGTTGGTCAATGTTTTTTTTTCTTCTTGAACTGGACCTTTTCCAGGTCCAACAATTTAGAGTTGTATAGGTTAAACTATTGTAGTCCGAAGGTGGCTACAGATTTTTCGACGAATCTGGCGGTTTTACTTAATTGATTTGATCTTTTTTGTTTGCGATGGTTGTTTTGCTCTAGTGCTATCTAGAGATAACTATATGCACTCATTATTTCGTTGATAGTGCAGTTTTGAAGTGGATTTCGGTCTCGTGGTTTTTACTTCTCACATCGAGAGGTTTTTCACGTAAAAATCGTTTATTTATATTTTTATTATTTTTTGTCGTACTTTATTTGCTTTCTAACAGACTAACACAAATGAAAGACGATTTATTTCATTTTGATTTGTATCCTACCTCCCATCAGAAATAAGATGTAATAAGATCGGGGATGATGTGAGTTTGACATCTGATCATAAAAATGTTGTCGATTTTTAAAGAACAATTTTGATGCATGGATCAGACATCCATGTGAATGTGAGAAGTACTGTTTAGGCATGAAACCATTTACTGGGCATACTAGATGATGGTGGAACTAATGCTTCTATCACGTCAAATGTAGCACTTGCTTTAGAACCACGAGTTGAAGCGAAGTCATGGTAGTTGATATACGGTGAATTGCTACAAGTCGTGGTTCTAATGCAAGCTGATAAAGCTGATATTCCACTTGTCTTCTTCATGAAGTTTTTTTTGACCATTTGTCTTCTTCATGAAGTTGATAATAGTACCAAGCAACAAAGTCACAATATAGCCACCGTTCAAAAAGCCCACTCCGGTTTGTTTATCCTCAATCATTACACCAACCATGTGATATTCTCTTGCACACATCATGATAATATTTTTTACTCTGCTCACAGCTTGAAGAAAGCACTATACTGTTCCCTTCAACATGGAATCAAAAACCAATGGTGAATCAATCATGGGTGCTTCATCAGATTATGATAGACAAATGGAACTTGATGAACTCACCAAGAGAAAGTTCACTGTGAAAGAACTTGTTGATGGTGGTGTTGAAAAGATCCCAAGCGTCTTCACACTCCCACAAGAGCACCAACCAAATCCCTCATCCTATGACAGAACCTCTCGGCTTCGGCTTCCGGTGATTGATCTTAGGGGCATTGAAGGCGACGAGAGATGGGTTCGTGTTGTTGGTGAGATCAGGAGGGCTTGTGAGGCATGGGGGATGTTTCAGATGATCAATCATGGAATTCCAACGGATGTGCTCGAGGGTGTATTCGAAGGCGTTAGGAGATTTAATGAGCAAGAGAAGGGATTGAAGGACGAGTTTTATACTCGCGATTCGAGTAAGAAGGTTGTGTATGCTTTGAGTTTGCATCCTGCTTTCAAGACTGCTCTGTGGAAGGATACGCTGGTCTGTGATTTCGATGCCGGTTTGACTGATCCTGGAGTGCCTAATATTTGCAGGTAACCGCATGGCGTTTCTTTTTCTTGGTGTTTTACTAATCGGTGTTGATAGGAATTTATAAGTCATGACTCTCTCTTCTGTGTTGTTATGTTCTGTCCTTGCTAATAGTTCGAGTTATGTTCGAGCTTGTGTGGATCTACACTCTGACTGCACAAATATGGTTGAACTCGTAAAACCAATCGGAATAGGAGTGACACTAGTGCTTATGTAGATGCAGGATTTCCAAGATCCCACTGTTCTGGAAGCTCAGTTCCATTGTAGAAGATCCCCGAAAATCATTTGTATCTTAACAACAACTACTGTGCTTTTTGTTTGGCGTGCCTAGAACTTCTTACAGAATCGGACATAGTTGTCCACTTATTAATTTGCAACATGCGGATGATCTTGTTTCCCAGGAAGGAGATTATAGAATACGTGAAGCACATGACCGGACTAAAGAACAAGTTGTCGGGGTTACTCTCGGGGGCTATGGCACTTAGAAGTAGCTACCTCAAAGATATCCAATGTCTGCAAGCTCAGAAGTTCATAGCTCACTATGCCCCGGCTTGCCCTGAGCCGGAACTAACTATGGCGACAGTCAGGCATTGTGATCCTTACTTCTTCACTATCCTGCTTCAGAACGAGATTGATGGGATCCAAGTTCTTCATGAGGATCAGTGGGTCGATGTCTTGCCTGTGGAGGGTGCTCTTGTTGGTATAGTAGGTGATATGCTGCAGGTATTGTATAAACTCACTTCATCATCAAGCTTGAAGTCCACTATTCCTGGTCGCTTGTTGTAATTGTCAGGGGTCCTGTGCATATTTTCTACTCGCTAAGATTGTAAAGATGAGCCTGGTTTAGCCTTCTGAAAGTTGGCAGAGGCCGGATCATCTTTACTGTTATTAGGGAGGCTGGTGTTGGCGAAGTCATTGACGTGAAATAGAGACTTATCAGTGGACGAGGTTTAGGACTATACATCCTTGTAAACTTTGAGGAGGCATCAAACCGCCTCACCTGGTGAACAGGAGGCTAGGTTGGTGGAGGTGACTGGTGAGACTGGATGGGGCCTCGTGGTGTTTTGTGTTAGTTGGGGTAAGATGGACCTGGGAGTCGTTGATTCTTCGACTTCCAACTCTAATCCTTCCGTGCCCTGAATGCACCCTCAACTTTTTTGGTTGAAAGAGCTACAAACGTTAGCTATGAACAAGCTATAACTCTGCATATACATGGAGCAACGTGGTTTTGAGTTCTTAGATGCATTTCAACATGTTCAGTTGGTTCACTTCCACTATGTTCATCTCCCTTGGCGAAAGTCATACTCGTCTTATTAATGTGTATTTATGCAGCTGATGGCCGATTCACATGAATTAGAACTACATCATGCGGTTTATTTTGTAACGTCGAGACTAACATGTTACCATCGCAATGTACTTGCTTGTTGCGATCTTTATCCTTTTCTTAACATTTTTTGTCATCGCACGCTGCAGATCATAAGCAACGACTTATTCAAGAGCCCCGAGCACCGTGGACTAGCCAAACCCATCGGACCAAGGCTATCGATTGGATGCTTCTTTCACCCAGGTGACGAGAACAAAGAACGAGCGTACGGACCATTGGAGGAGCTGATATCCGAGGATCATCCTAAGTTGTACATGGATACCAGTGTTGTTGATTATCAGAAAGGATTCTGGCTCAAAGGAACCACTGGTTCCAAGGCTCTTCCCCATTTTCGGTTATAGTGTTGGAGTTGTGGTCCTGATTCTTTTTTTGGTGGAGACGCATCGAGGAGATAGGCACGGGCCGTCGGCACGGCCGTACCATGTGTTCTCCATGGTGGCTGTTCTTCTGGACACGGGCCATGCGTGAGCACGGTCGTGCTGCTTGGTGCGGCTGTTTCTCCGTGAAATTAGATTGAATTGGGTTAAATCTTGTTTTCTACTGGTCAATCAGATCTGATTGGAAAATTAGTATTATTTTCTGGGTTTATAAATAATCCTTATAATAAATCATTTTTATAATTTTTTTTCTTATATTAGTGGATCTTGTCTGACATGCATGGGTTTTTCTTCTCTTTGAAGATTTTCTAACATAAATTTGATGTTTTTTTATTGTTTAATCGTGTGTATGAATCGATTTTAATAAGTGGTATCAGAGAAATTAGGTTGATTATGATTATAGCTAAATTATAGCATGTCGTCATTGGAACATCATGAATAAATTATACGATAAACTACATTCTGTCCTCAATCTCAATGACTTTTAACAGTTTGTCCCCCAAAATTTTTTAGCACACCTATTTTGACAAAAAAAATTATAAGGGTGCTAAATTTTATGCATTTTGACACTATTATCATAATTATGTCAAATAACTTTATCAAAATAGCTATTTGTATTAGACTTGTTTTTACATTGATGTAATATGAGTCATATTCTTTTCGTTTCATAATATAGATAACGGAGAATCACGTGGAAAAAAAATTTACGACATTACGAATGATATACGTGATGATTAAATGATATTTTTTTATAAATTTCTCTTGAAATATCAAGTATAATATAATATACAAATTATAATTTTGAGTAGAAATAAAAATTCATATCATATTATTTATATATATATAATAACATATCAAAATAAATAATAAATAATATAATTATAATATTATTTATATGATGAAAAGGATAAGGAGTTAGTAAAATGCAAAACTCAAAAATAGGTTACGTAGTTAATTTGTTTGCTTGTATTCTTTTTTTTTTTTCCTGCAAAAGCTTCTACTCAGCCTGCAGCCCGTTGGTTTTCGTTTCCTCTGCTGGTGGCTGATCCTAAGGAGTGAGTGTGAGAGCAGAAGATCGACATTTCCATTTTTTCATCTTCAAATACAAGCCCAAAAAAATCACAGGCAAGCACTCTCCGCCCTCGCACTCCAAATCTTTTCTAGGGTTTTGAGTTATGACACCTTCGTTTCTCATTTCATCATGCTTTCGGCTCCATGTTTCCGCTTCAGATTGGCCCGATGTGATACGATACTGATAGTGTCGGTGTTGTGGAATTTGATGGGTTTAAACCCAAATGTGTTTTTTTTTTTTTTTTGGAGTTTTTGGTTTCTCAGGGTAATGTGATATGTTGGTTTGTGAATGCTAGGGTTTCGGAGCAAACGGGAAAAAGGGTGTGTTTGTTCCCGGGTTGTCGTTCGTTGTAGCTTTCGGGGTTTTATGATCTCGGGAGAGCCCAATGACGGAGAGTATTACCCGAAATCGGGGTCGGGTAATATATATGTGAGCTCATATCTCTAGGATAGCCCGCTATATCATAAGTTCAAACTTGTGTACAAGTTTCCCATTTGCAAATGCGTTATTGTTTGTGTTTGAACATGGAAAAAATCCACAGGAGAGCCATTTATATAAGTGACATTAATTGGTCGACTTTAGTTAAATTTGCTCTATCTTGGTAGGAGTAATCAACTTTACTTCTTGTTCAAGATTGTAAATGGAAAGGTCAGACTCAGGATTATTATTTGTGGATTTTTTGTCATTGACAAATCTGACGTACATCACATTTCTCATTCTATGTAGGAAAAAGTTGTTTATTCGGATGTGAGTCATTCTGTTTCTTGTTCAATGGACAATGGGAGTGAGCTAACATGAACTGTTCATAATGTTATTGTATAAATAGACTGAACTTTGGTGATTCTTATAGTTGGGTGTGCTGCTGCTTGTGTTGGAAATTTCAGTGTTTGGGAATGTTTGGTAGAGCCGTTCTATCCATGGGTCTCCTTTGTGCAGATATGGTGCGAATTTTGTTTTAGTTATTTGACAAGCTTCTCGTATTTGAGTGTCTTGTCTCGTTTCCGTGATCCTGAAGATCAAAGTTTGCTGAATCGAATGTCTGATACACATGATCTCAAGTTCGCAACTGATAGCATTTTCTGACTAGGAGTGGATTTGAATGTTAGAAGCTTGAAACCCAGTAATCTGAGTCTCGACTTTTTCCCGTTGTTATGTTGGTTATGTCTTTTGTAGTTCAAGTTCACCTAACTTCTTGCTTCTGCTGTCATTTTAAAGTTTCAAACTTTGCCAGTTATTTGGCTCCCAAGTGATCTTATTCTCTTTTTCATCATAGAAATTGAGGTTTGCAGGAGCATATAATATGGTATTAGTTCCTTTTTGTTCATTTATGAATGTAGTGGATGATTTTCTGGCATGGCATACTCGCAGGTCTGTAGTGATGGATTTAGTTCAAGCGGATGCTCATGTAGAAATCACTGCTGCAAAGAGAATGATCACTAGCAAGGTCTACAAAGGTGCTAAAAACAAACTGTTGGAAGTTCAGAAGCAAGTTGGAGATCAAGACCCGATAGTGTCTGGGATGATATGTCTTTGTCGCATACTATCAGATGCACAACTGACTCTCAATAACAGTGAAAGTGATTGGTATTGGGTTCTTCAGCTCGGCTCGGCAGCCACTGTCTTTAAGATAAAGTCGCAGTATCAGAAATTTACTGTGCTTTTGGAGCCCATCAAGAATGATGTCCCTGGCACTTTAACAGCATTGAGGTTGCTTGGTGGTGCTGTTTCTGTACTTTCCAATCCACAGAGGCGTTTGGTTTATGACTCGGGAAGGCTTTCAAGCTGGGAAGACACTGAGTTTCTGAAAGCCCAGGGGACTTCTCCTTTGCAAATCGAGCAGGCTATTCCTGATAAGAGGGATCCACTAGTCAAAGTCGGCGTGTCTCTTTTTCGCCGAGTTTCTGTTTTGGAGAAAATTGCTGAGGTTGTAGATCTTACTGATCCCAGAGATAGTGATATATTAAATAATGTCTGAAGCTTGTCAAATCATGCCGGCTAGTGCTCATCAAGATGACATCCTGTTTCCTCGTTTGGAAGAAATGGCTAGCCAGAGGAGCAGTTTTGGCACTTTTGATTTTCACGATTTCAATGACTTGAGGAACCCTGGATCTTTTAAGATCGGCCAAGTTTGGGCTGCCTATGATGATGAGAAGCTGCCTCGATGATATGCGATCGTTAATGGTCTTTGTAAGAGCCCTTTTCGAGTAGACGTCACTTGGCTGCGACCTATCCCAGGCAACGATGAAGAAGGGAAATGGTGCAGGGCAGGGCTTCTGGTTTCTCGCGGGCGATTCCACCTCAGAGGTGCTTCCGAGTCTTGACCCAATGCTCTGTTTTCTCTCACTTGGTTTCTCATGTATCCACTTTAAACCATGATGAAATCAGCATCTATCCAAAAGAACATGACGTTTGGGCTATCTATGAGCACTGGGATCCATTTAAGTGGTGCTCTGATCCTACGGCTAGCAAGGGCTGCTCGCTGAAATTGGTCGAGATTCTTGAAGGATACAATTTGATGGAAGTACCATGACTATCAGACCTCACGATATCAAGTTATCGAGATCATATCAGACTTTTCAGAGAGTTTGGGTGTACAGGCTGTTGCCTTGGAGGAGGTTCCAGCTTACCTGACTTTCTATCAGAGAAAATTGTCCGATGGGTTTGAGCTAACACGTGTGGTTACAACATTTGATATTCTGTGTTTTTCGCACCGCATTGAGTCCCTCAAGGTTCCAGGAATTGAAGCCTATGGACTTCCACAAGAGTGCTTGCATCTCGAACCCAAAACTCTGCCACCGTTGCTGCCAGTCACTTGATGTAAGAGTTGTAAAGGTCCATTGAAAGACTCATGTTATTTATGCAAGGGCATTGAATTGTTAGCTAAATTCTCATGAAATCTTTTGAGTGTCGCAACTGTAGCGCAAGCTGTTGCTCCTGCTTACAGCTGCACCCTTGATTTCTTCCTTGGCTTCATCATTCTTAATTTCACTGGCTAATTTCACTGTGTTTGTCGCTTTTATTTGATGAGTTTGTCTATTACCTCATTGAGATCGTTGAACTCCAATCGTCCCCTACTCGAGAAAACGGAGCTTATGTTGAAGGACATCTTTCATAAATAGGTTAGATATTGGTTGAAGCTACTACCATCCTCGGCTTAACTGGCCGTTCTGTCATTAATATCTTTCGGCTTTCCATCAATATCTTTTGGCTGCCATCACAAATTGTCTTATTATGTCGAGTTGATTAGTAGCATTACCTTAATAACTTGAATTTCTTCTTGATTAGCAGAATCTTTTTTATGCATCTCGATTACATGTAGTTGTATCATGTCTGAAAATCTGAGGCTTCGACTGGTTTATGCTGTTCGTTAAATGACCAAAGCCGTAGCTATGAGTCTGAAATGGTCAACCCAATAAGAGTCATTCTTCCTGTAGATATCAATAGAATGTATGAGTTACAGGGCATTGCTCTTTTTGGTTAGTCTGATTTTTTTTCTCGCTTTTCCCCTTTACTGGTGCAGATGTTAAGAGAGCGAAGATTTGAAGCCTCAACACTGAATTTGCTGGGTTAGCTGTTCTCGAGTGAAAGTTAGTTTCTCAAGGTCAGATTTCTTTCTACGCGGTTTGAAAGTACTGCAAGCGGTCCCTTTCCCTGGCTGATCTGAATGTATTTGTATTGTGATAAATCAAAACCTTAATTCGACTTGGATCTGTATATGATTTTTTTTTGTTCTGGTTCCAGCTTCCTAGTAGTAGCTTAATACTTATACGGGAACTTCATTTTTATCGAGAAGTGAAGATTTCTCTACGGAAAGAATCTCTTGGTTTGTAACTTAGAACAACGTACATCTTCTTGTTGTAGACTTTATTCTAAACAGGAGTCTTCAGTGTTGGATAAGTTGTGTTGAGCTGAGATGAGCCGAGTTGTTGCAAGTGTAAAGGCCATTGAGGCTTTGGAGTTTTAGCTATGATATGACCTCCTCATATCATGCGCCTATATACGCTTCAAACTGCTACTTCCATAATGTTTGTGAAAACCGATTCCATCCACAGTGTTGTACGTTACTGCAGCATGTAAGTGATAGCTAGTCGACCGCTAACCATCTACAATGTAGTACATTATGAGTCAATCTTGCTGTGGCATGCAAGTGATAACTAGCCGACCGTTAAGCTTCTGGCCTGTATTTTATATGCAGGCTGCACAAGGCAGGTGCTTGGAATGCTTCAGGATATATTGTGCACGATGAGAAATATATCTCGATTCTCGAATGCTCACTTACTTTTGTTATTCTTGCTCCAAAAGTGTACCTGAATGGCGTGTATGTGGTCGCTACTTGCTATCATTCGGCATTGTATTCAAGTTCAAGGATATCAACTAGAATATACAAAGTTCTCGTTCACATAGAGTTTCTAGCGTATCTAGGTCATGTTTCGGTGGTGTACAAGATTTTCTTTTGACACGACATGCGCTTGCCAATTCTTCTGTCATTTACAGCTCTGGATCCAAAAATTTGGTGAGCAAAAAACTTGCACGGCTGTTTCCAACCCTGTCAGATAAGTTTACTGGGATTGGATCTGTTTGATCGGTCGGGCAACTTTTATAACAGGAGTCTAGAAACACTGAACTATCCGGACCGTCAGGCTTGTTTATTGTTTGCAATCACTAAAATGCATATATATTATTGTTTGAGAAACTCTAAATATACACTACCAAATATCTTATAGAAGTCAGATCTTTTACCATGAAAAACTGAGCACAGCACATTGAAAATCAACTATCAGTATACAAAATCAAGCACCAGCAGGTCAAAACAAAAACTTGAAATATCACTATCGATAATTAATCAACAACTTCGCAACGAAACCAGAAAGGAGTGAAAAAAGAAACAGCCCTAACCTGCAAATTTGAGGTCAGAAAGCGCATCCTTGTAAGAAAAAGAACAGTACAAGCAACCATACACCATTGGACCTGAATTCCACAACATGGGTTCCATCAATCAGCCCAAAAAGTCTCCAAATTTACACTTGTTTGTAAGTGTTATGATTTAGAAATCAGAAAAAGTGAAATTCGGGTAGAAAAGATGAAGGAGAAGTGCAGAAAGTCAAGGTAAGACGGCATGGGTGGTGCATGACATACGTGAGCAACCAAAAAATTATGAATTGTTGGATAATTAATCTGAATAATAAAATTATTAGAAGTTTTCGTTATATTTGATAATATTATTGATTATGTCTAAGTGGATTTTATTTATTTTTGTATCTAAACTGGTTAAATAATTTTTGCCTAGGTAAGGTATTAGAACTTAACGACAATAATGTCATTTGTATTATTATGTATTAATATGTTATAGACGTTGTACATACTATGATGGTAAACAAGATATCTAATATGATGTAAATCCGTAATTAGGTTATTATGTGAAGAAAGTCAAGGTGATACGGCATGGGCCGTGCATGTGGTACATGGGCCGTGCATGTGGCACATCAAAGGCATTTGCATGGGTTGGGAGTTTATGTGCATGACGTGGTCACAGCATGCGCCTCACACACAGCCGTGTGTGATAACAGCTCAGCAACACTAGACACGACCTGGTTCGACCATGCGTAGGAGACATGGGCTGTGCCTAGGGCTTGTCTGTGAAGATTAGTTATTTAAAACCTTTTTTAGTTAAGTGTATAAATATAACCCATGTAATCAGTCGACCTTATGAGTTAAGAACGATCTAATATAATTTGTAATTCTATCTTCATATAGTGTTTTGCTACTATGATTTCTTGTGGTGTGTTGTGGGCATTTCTCTCGGTATGGGTTTTCTACGTAAATTCGTATGTCGTTTCTTGTTAGTTCTCGCGGTCTATTATCTTTAATCTGTTCACTTCATAAATGAAGACGATATGGTATAAACCGGTGGCGGTTTCTCAAACTGTTAATGGTTTTCTTTTAATGTTATTTTCACAATTGCTATTTTTTTTTTCAAAAATGAGACACAATACGATTATTTTTCAAGGCTTTTGGGTCTATCTCATTTTTTTTGAAGATTATCTATGTTGGTTCGCAAAGAAAACTCAAGAGAGGGAATGAATTGACTATCAATTGATTTTCGAACTCTTTTTCATTTTCTTGATATGGAAGGCCCAGATCTTTAGAAAGGGATAGGTCTTTCTCAACCTGTTTACTTGTTTATAAGTTATCAATTATTTTGTATGCTTGTTTGTTGTATGATAAAAAACGAAAATAGTAAAGAGAGAGTGGACATAGTGTTTATATTGATTCGTCTCTTGCACAGAACTATGGAATAAGAGAACTACATCCAGTATTTAGTGGAATTTTTGGAAACTTTGCACTATGATCTCTTTTAGTACACAACGTTTTGCCTCTCTTTCACCAATCCTCCAAAATCAATGTCAGAGAACCTCTATATCACCAAGACCCTGGTAATAAAATCAACACCAATTACAGCTTGTATCAATCCCCCACACGTCATCCTAAGTACACCCTCTTCTATCCCGTATTAAGTCTTGCCACCTCTAGTTCCTATCCTCCCTGATAGATTTCTTGTACCATCAACTTCAATCCCCTATAGAAACACCCTTGTACTTCTCAGGTCCTTAGTCCCTTGGATTGTACTCCTTGTTACTTGTCGCACCCTTGTCTTCAACAAGGCCTGGGTCTTTCTCTAATTTGGTCATTTTGAACCAAGAAAGTTTTCTTGATCAACTCTCCAATCAATCAACAGCAGCAGCTTGTATTAGTTATTGTGTGTCAGCTCCAAAACATCAAAGGGTCATGGTCTTAGGCTTGCTGATATTTGTGGAGCTTTATTAAACTTCTATGGATGGCAAATTGACTCTTTATTTTTCAATTGCAATATGATGATAAGGTTATGTAGGCAATCGATATTTTTTGCTGACTGGTGATGATCTTCCTTTTATAAAAATCCTATAATCAGCAAGTTTGGATCTCCATCTTTGTTTGGACAGCAATTTGATTTTCTTTCCATTCGTACGCTTTCAAAATTTTTCATATCTGCAAGATAATCTGATAGAAATGTGCAATCCCTTTATTTGTATAAAAATGATGAACAAAACTTATGAGTATTAGTCATGATGTTGTTAGTGTGCTTAGGCTAGAAATTAGGTAGGTAGCTACAGTTTAGGTCAAATGCCAGAGAGCAGACGGTCCCAGATGGAGAGCATTGTGTGGGCCACCAGATACAGACTACTATAGAGGATTTCGGCTAAGCAACTAAGACATGCATGGCAACAAAAGACCTACATGCTTTAGGATCTAGGAATGAACTTGTAGATGAGGAGTAACACAGTAATGCATGGATTGCATCAGATATTGGTACAGATGAGGTTGCAGCAGGGTCTGGGTGTAGAAGAGGTCTCAACAGTACTGGGTACAGACTAAGGTACAGCAGACTAAAGTGCAACAGTGATGGTTGTTAAGGTTGGGTCAGAGGTCTGAGGTTCAGTCAAATCGAAGATTTAAAGTTCAGAGTGTGACAGTATGAGGATCTGAAAAAGATGAGCTCTCAACATCAGTTGAGGTTCACATGTGACCTGCTGTCACATCAGATGCTGTACATAAGTCACAGGTTCAATCCCTCAACCTATAAAAAGGGATTGATGAAGCTCAGTGAGTAGAACCATTGAATGTGAGATTAAGTGTGTAAACTTGTAAAACAATCCAAGATTCAAAGCTACTCAAGTGAGCTGAACTGAGAAAAAAACAGGAAGAGGGTTCACTAGTCTGTAGTGAAAAACAAAAGTTACAACAAAATCCAGTGAAGGATCTGTGCAAGGATCTAAGTTCTTAACCTTTTGATAAGTTAGTTAACTTGTAAAAGGGGTTATCTTGTAAGCCATAAACAAGAAAATAGTGAACTCACCTCTTGGATTGACTAAACTGGTCATCAAGGAAAGACTGGAGTAAGCTCTCGATTATCAGTTGATAACTAGTGTCTGAACCAGTATAAATCTTGTATTCTTTACTTGCTTTCATTGGTGTGTGCTTTTAGAACGATTAGAACTTAATCACTATAGCAAAACAGAGACAAGCTTACATAGTTTGAGTCTCTAAAACAGACTACCTTAGTGGTCTGAAAAGAACATCAGAGCTCAAATCAACAAATTCATTGCGTTGCACTGATATAGGTTAAATCAACCTATTCATCGCTCCTCTAGGTTGAACATATAGATCTAACAATTGGTATCAGAGCTTGACTTTCCATACCTAACAGTTTTGGAAAAAAAATATCATATCTTTAGATTTAAATATGCAAGAAGTTACTAACAGTTTATTTTGTGAAGAAAACATGGCTCCTCCAAAGCTACCCAAATACTCGAATAGCGGAGAGCCACCAACATATTCATTCGACAAGTTTAATCACTGAAAGCTGAGGATGTTTGCATAATTGGATTCAATAGATGAAAGAATGCATGACATTATCATTGATGGACCATACATACCAAAGATGCCAGATCCAATAGATACAAACAATGAAGTAAACAAGCCCAAATCATTTTGGACAAGAGAGGATTGAGATCTAGTATTGGTGAACAGAAGGTCAAGGAATCAAATATTCAAAGCTCTTGATGATGATATGGTTAAGATAGTGGTTCATACGACCACTGCAAAGAAAACATGGGATGCTCTACTGCTCAAAAATGAAGGAACAAATAAAATCAGAGAAAACAAAAAGGACATCCTGATACAATAGTATGACTGGGTCTCAATGAGATCTGATGAGAACCTAACCACTTTTTATGAGAGATTCAATGTACTCATCAACAATATCAAAACTTTGTGGAAGACTTTTGATAATAAAAAAGTTAACCTGAAGTTCATGAGATCACTTGGTGAGGTCTGGGGGACAAAGATCACAGCAATAAGGGATTCCAAAGATCTAGCCAAAATGTCCTTAACTCAACTATATGGTGTTCTGCACACATACAACTTGGAAGTTGAGCAAAACAGACAAATTGATGAGGTCAGGAAGAAAACTCTAGCTTTCAAGGCTTAAGAGAAGATCCTGAGATCAATGACAGAGGAGGAAACGAGTGATATCTCGTCTATAATTAAACAAGTTATATCAGAAGAACTTGCACTGATGGGCAAGAAGTTCAGAAAATTATTCAAAAAGAAAAATATTAGGAGGAATCTCTCATTAAAAGCCAAATAAGTAGAGAAAGAAGTCTCCCACAACTGCAGAAAGCTATGTCACTTTGCTGCACAATGCAAACTACCTACACAGGAATCGCATGCACAAAGGAACAAAAAGGAATACAACAAAGAAAACCCGGGTAGAAAGAAAAAGAGCAAAACCTATGCTCCTAAGAGTTGGGGTGAGACAGACTCTGATGATGAAGAAACGATCTCAAATGCTCGGCTCTGTCTCATGGAAAAAAAATAAAGAGAAGCAACATGTATTTGACTTTTCTAACTCAAATGCCACTCTAGAGGAATTGAAGGAAGCACTTCAAGAAACCTCTGAAAGCTTTAATTCCCTTTCAAGTGAAAATAAAGAGAATCTCAAGGTGATTGTAAATCTCAAAGAGAAATACAATCTAGCATACAAAGATATTAACAGCAACCTAGCCAAGGCTCAGGGTGAGCTAAAGAAATCAGATAAAAAAGTAAAACTTCTCAATATAGTATTGGAGACACTCACATTGAGGAATGTTGAGCTTCAAAAATAGGTAGATACATGGAATGGAAAGACACTGAACTTGCAGAAAATGCTTAACATGGGTCAATCCTCACATGATAAAGCAGGCTTAGGTTACAAGGAATGGTTGAACAATCTCTCACATTTGAAAGTGAATGATAATGTCATCACCAGTCATAAAAAGATAAAAGCAGACGTCTGTAAAAGACTTGCAGAAAGATAATGCCTCCACTGTATAAAAGGTACAGAAGAATAAACCCTCTATTGCACAAAAAATACAATAAAGTAAAGCCTTTGCTACTTAAACCCAAAAGGTTAAATCCTTGAGCAGGTCATTCTCATGAGTTAGTATAAAACACCACAAGGTGCAGATGTTCTGGAACCATAGGATTGAAGCCAAGAAAAGGACATACAGACCTCAGTATGCACCTAACTACTCAGTATGGAACAAAACTTCCAATACTGTATGGAGAAAATCATATGAGAAGTCTATCTGCACTTGCTTAATGCAGCAAAAGAGGTGGAGAAACATCAACAAACCACCCAGGACAACAAAACCAAGGGTCTACTGCTATACTTGTGACAAACCTGGTCATAAGCCATTCAAATGTTGGAACTCGCACAAGAAAAAAAATTCAAGTGTGGATTCCAAAAACTAAAAAGTAAACACACATATGAGTGGGTACCATGTACAAGTTTTTTATTGTTCTATTGCAGGAACAATATGAGGGAACATGGTATCTTGACAATAAATGTTCTGGACATATGACAGGAAACAAACGCATTCTTAAGGATTACAGAAAGGAATAGGGACCTCTATTTATCTTTGGATGAGGAAAGGAAGGTAAAACCAAAGGATATGGAACCCTTGGTATAGGTTTCTTAATCTTTAGAGATGTACCTTATGTCAAAAGCTTAGAACATAACTTGCTTTCCATTAGCCAGCTATGTGACAAAAACTATGATGTCTTATTTACTCATGATTCATGCCAAATAAGAGACAAAATCACACAAGAAGTAAAACTGATAAAAACCAAAAAGGGAAACATTTATGCAATAGGCTTTAGCTCATCACAGTGAGATCAAATAACATGTTTTTATACAAAAGATGCTGAAGACACAAACTGGCTTTGGCACAAGAGATTACCTCACTTAAATTTCAAAACTATAGTTCAAAACTATAGGTAGACTATCCTCAGAAAAACTAGTGAGAGGTCTTCCTCAAATGAAATTTAGAAAAGATAAATTATGCAGACCATGTCAAGAAGCAAAGTATAACAAAATAAGTTTTAAACCTCTAAATTCATCAGAATCTTGTAGAATTCTGGAGCTATTGCATATGGATCTTTTTTGTCTGATACAGGTAGAGAGCATAAATAGAAAGAAGTATATCCCGATAGTAGTAGATGATTATCCAAGATACACATGGGTAATATTCTTTTACAAAAAGAGTGAAACTTGTAATCTACTAACTAGATTCCTAAGGCAAGTTTAAAATGAGAAAGACATTGAAGTAATTACAATCAGAAGTGATCATGGTACTGAATTTGACCAAATAGGAGTAGATGCCTACTGCAATGATCATGGGATAAAACATAATTAGTCAGTACATAGATCACCTCAACAAAATGGTATAGCGGAAAGGAAAAACATGACATTTATAGAAGCAACTAGGACAATACTTGCCGATGCGAACTTACCAAAAACATTCTGGGCAGAAGCAGCAATAAGTGCATGCTATATCCAAAATAGATGGATTATACATAAACTGTATAAAAAAAACTCCCTATGAATTATGAAAAGGAAAGACACCAAATGTCAAATACTTTCATGTCTTTGTATGCAAATGCTATATACATAACAATGATAAAAATCATCTAGGGAAATTTAATCCCAACTTTCTTAGGATACTTCACAACTAGTGAAGCCTTTAGGGTATAAAATATCAGAACACATAAAGTTAACGAGTCGGTTCATGTGTCCTTTGATAATCTGAAGTATCCATGCGTGATGCTAATGTCTTTGATGAGAAATGTTCATGTATAGATGATGAATAGGATACAGACGAAAGTCTGTAGAAAAAGAAGAATCATCTACACACAATAAAGGAAACTATAATGCATCAAACCCAGAGCAATCTATCATGCAACAACAACTGGAACATATAACTAATGAATAAGACAAAAGAAGATGGATCAAGGCACACACACAGGATGACATCATTGGAGATAAGGATGCACCTGTGCAGACTAGAAGAGAAACAACCAAAGAATGCTTGTCTTGATGCTTCATCTTAGAAATGGAACCAAAGACAACAAATGAAGCCCTAAGTGATCCAAACTAGGTTGTTGTCATACAAGAAGAATTAAATGAGTTTTAAAAAAAACAAAATATGGTATCTGATACCAAGATCCAAAAATCATCCAGTTGTTGGCTACAAGTGGATGTTGAGTAACAAAACTGATGAAAATAGAATATTTATCAGAAACAAAGCTAGGCTAGTTACAAAAGGTTACTCACAAGAAGAGGAAATCGATTTTGATGAGACATTTGCCCCTGTTATAAGACTGAAAGTTATAAGGATGTTCCTTGCCTATACTGCATATCAAGGATTCAAAGTCTATCAAATGGATTTGAAAAGTTCCTTTCTAAATGGAAATTTGCAAGAAAAGGTATATGTTGAACAACCTCCTGGTTTTGAAGACTTTGAACATCCAAGACATGTTTACAGGTTAGACAAGGCATTGTATGGATTGAAACAAGCTCCAAGCGCATGATATGAAACTCTCTCAACTTTTCTATCTGAAAAAGAACTTTCGAAGAGGGAAGGTAGGCACCACCTTATTTCATAAGAAACGTAAAGAACTTTTGATGATATTATATTTGGTTATACTAATAATAAAATCTGTGAAAGATTTATTGTATTAATGAAATCCAAATTTCAAATGAGTTCAATAAGAGAATTGAAATACTTTCTAGGACTTCAGGTACAATAGTTAGGACGTGTAATTTTCAAAATCAATCCAAGTACTTGAAGAACACATTTAAAAAGTATGTATTACAAAATATAAGCCATATGAAGACTCCCATGAGTATAGCAATAAAAAAAAACAAGGATGAGAGTGGAAGGAAATAAGCCAAATAATATATAGAGGATTAATAGGCTCAATGCAAGTAGACCAGATATCCAATACTCAGTCTGTGTATGTGCTAGGTATCAATCTGATCCCAAAGCATCTTATTACACTGCAATAAAAAGAATCCTAAGATATCTCAAACGAACTCCAAATCTAGGTGTATGGTATCCTAAGAAATCAGATTTTACACTAATAGGCTATTCAGATGCAGATTTTACAGGTTATAGAATTGACAGGAAAAGCACAAGTGGATTGTGTCAATTGCTAGGTGCAAGACTGATTTCATGATTCAGCAAGAAACAGACCACTGTATCAACCTCTACTGTAAAAGCAGAATACATTGTTGTAGGAAGTTGTGCTATACAAGTACTATAGATGAGGTAGCAACTTGCAGACTATGGTATGATATTTACTAAAACTTCAATATTTTGTGACAACAAGTTTGCAACTGCAATTTTAGAAAATTCAGTTTTTCATACAAGAACCAAACTCATTGATGTCAGATATCATTTTATCAAAGATTATGTGTAAAAAAGATCACACTAAATTGGAATATATTCCAATAGAAAAATAACTTACAGATATTTTTACAAAACCTCTTGATGAAAGCAAATTTATTCAATTCCGAGGTGAATTGGGTATGATTAATTTGAATCAATAAAATAACCAAAATGCTTTAATGCTCTATTGCATATGTAGATGTAGACTAGCATTATTTTTGCTCTATTGCTTCATTGCACACGTGGGATGCAGATTAACATTATTCTTGCTCTAATGTCTTTCTATTCTTGGAAAGAAAATAAATTTTTAAAAATTGATTGTCTAGAATCACGCAACTGTTAAATCAATGACTGAATCTGGATAACGGCTAGTAAAGATTAGCAACGATAATATTTTTTCAAAGGGTATAAATTCTGAAAAGATTCAATGAGAAAGACATTTTTACTCTCCCATTTTCTCTCTTGCTATTGCGCTCTACTGCAAGCTTAATTGCAAAACCCTAAGTTCATAAACTCTTTCAAATCACTTTCACAATTCAGAAACTCTCTCGATTTCACAAAAAAAACTGCCAATATCCGATCCAACACTCCAAAAAACGATAAATCACAAGAGCAACGAAGTCCAACGAAGAAGGTTGAGTTGTTGACAGGAGTGGTTCTCGATTTCGAGACACTAAGAAACGAATCAGATGAGGTAAAGAAAATATCTGAGCTGATTCAAGATAGAGGGCTTAAATATTTCCGTGACAAAATCAGCAGGATTTATGATGAGGAGATACTAAATTTTATCGAGAAGGTCAAGGTTGCAGACGACTATCAATTTATCACATATACTTCCACAAGAAATATTGGGATCAACATAGGTCCAAATGATTTCGAGCAGTACTTCAAGGTCTCAAATAAAGGACCCAGAAGTATCCCATCTTCTGTAGTAACTGATGGAAGGCATGCGATGCTCAGCGAAGAAAGGTAGAAGGAAGGGATTCGGATAATGAAGAAATACTTATCCAAAGAGCACAAGCTTCTTGAAGACATTGTGAAAAAGGTGATCTTATCTAGAGAATTTTTCAAAAATCAGATCACATCTGATAAACAAGAGATTATGTGTTCTTTCCAAACACAAGCTCAACTGGGCAAAACTACTCATGTATCAACAAGCAAAAGTTATGGAAGCAAATTAGCCTCTGTTTGGAAGGGTCATCAGCATCATTCTAAAAGAAAAACTAAAACTGTCTGACAAAGCAGGAAGGCCATGGACTGTGGCCAAGCAGATTGACATTAGAAAGATAGGCAAGCAGCCTATAGGATTCTCAAAGAAGCTAGGAGCAGTGCAGACTATTGCAAAGACTACAGACTAGCCTCTGAATAAAGCTGAAAAAGCCAAAAAAAAAAAAATGGGTAATCAGCAAGGCATAAGCAATCAAAATAAAGCACACCAAGGAGACCAGAAGAAGACTTGTTCTACAGACCTCAGACGAGAAGACGATATCAGATCACCCTACTGCAGAGCCTATTGAGATAGAAGTAGAACCACAGTCTACATCAGCGGAAGAGCAGACTAGGAAAATAAGTGTAGCAGCAATTTAGGGCTCATCCTCAAGAACTTTACAACCTAAGGAACCAGAGCTTGTTGCACTTCATGATGCTAATATAGCATTAAAGTATCTGAAGACTAGTGCCAATGAAAACCTTCATAATCTCATATTGAAGAGATCAGGGAAGGACCAAAAGCATAACTCAGGCAGGAGCTGAGTGCACAAGGATATACAAGAAAGGAGATAGAGACCATTGAAGCCAAACTTAGAATGATGCAGACTGGGAAATATTAGGAAACCTATACTGCAAACATAGTGACAATAAGGTTTGCTGCAAATGAAGCATTCACAACAGCAATCATTACAATTTCCAATATTAGAATTGATTCGTCTGTGATTGAAGCAGATCTTCCTGAACTACGTCAAAGGCTTGGGCTACGAATACAACGACCACAGTCACACAATCTCCAGAGAAGGAGGAGATTATAAAAGCTCTGCAAGCGGTCCAGGCTGTACATGTAAAGGTCCAAGAACACATAGCCAAGACGGATGAGATGCCTTGCAAGGCTCAAAAGGAAGAAATGAACTAGAAGTTCATTAAACAGCACAAGCTCTCAATCAAGAGGATAACGAAGGCTACAAGGCCAAAGGTCATTCTAAGGACCAACTACAAGATACAAGATAAATCCAGATGGCTTCAGGACAGAAATTAGAGTAGTTGATGGCATGATAGAGGAAGAAATCCATCAACTTGTCTAGATTCAGAAAATGGAAGCTAACAAGAAGAAGAGACCCACTGAACCTTACATCCTATTCAGTGGAGTTCTGAAAATCAAGGACTCAATACTCAAGACAAGGAGGCACAGATAGACACAACTGCAACATATTGAATTTGTGCACACTCCTGAAGTAGAAGCTGAGTTGAAAATATTAGCAGACAAACATGTCAAGGCTGCAACATTAGAAATCTATGATTATCTCTCCAGGCCAACCATTGGGATAACACAACAATCAGAGGATGATGATTTTCCACATCTAAAAACCCATGATGATAATGATGATATCATTGATTAGGTAGCTGAAGAAGGAATCCATGAGAAGTCAACTGAAGAACCGTCTGCTGTAGAAAAGCCAGCAGCAGAGTTACTTGCAGCCGAGTCCCCAATAGCAGAGTCACCTGCAAGGGAATCCCCAATAGCAGAACTCTCTTCCCAAGAAAAACCAACAGTTTAAGAGGAATCAGAAGCAGTTGAGGTACCACAAATTAAGGATACAACAGAGACTACATCAGAAGAAGTCCCTACAAACTACCTATAGATCACAAATAAGGCAGAATTCACACAAGTTATAACACTTGACCTCACTCCTACTCAGATAGATGAAATCGTCATATTAGAAGACGAATCTGTGAAAACAAACCAACTACAAATAGAAGAGCAGACTGCAGGAGGCATCATTCTTGAGGAAATCAATCAGCACCTAATGAGTGACACTCCATTCGGACAGCAAGTCCAAAGCCCACTAAAACATCGAGGACCTTCTTCATTTGAAATGGTACAAACTAGGGCAGATCCACCATCTGTAGGTTTTTCTCAAGGCCTACTCTACGGTGGTGTATCCGATATTCAGATAACACCACAGATTGTAACCAGAAGTTTGAGCAAGCCCTTGTTGACGTAAGAATGACACCAATCATTGAAAGGTCATCTTCTACTACAAGAACTGTAACAGAAACTGTAGTTGAATACAGACTCAGACAACTGGATCAGAAAGTCAACAACATGTATTAATGGATAAGGGATGCATTCAAGGAAATCCTTAGCAGCTTGCAACCAATTGTAAAAGAATTAGAAGCTGAGAAAACAACCAGGACACAATATTTTGAAGTCTTCCAGGCAACTCTCTCCAACATGACAGAAGGGCTTTTAGATCAAATCCAAAAGGCTAGTGCACTAAATATTCAGCAGTATAGGCTCACTGCATCTAACCTAAATATTCAGCAGTATAGGCTCAGTGCATCCTTACAAGCCACTCAGCAGCAGCTTTCATAGCACATCCGTAATAATGACATCAGATTAGGATTGCTTGAAAACAAGCTTCAATAGGAGACAGTCAAAGCCATAATTGCTCAGTAGACTACCACCTCTTAACCCAGAGTCCTGAGAAGTGCAATTGAAGCCCTCACATCAGCACTTAATGCTAACAAAAAGGGGGAAAAGATCATAGAGTAAAGAAAAGAGGCAAAAGTCTTCCTGAATAAAGGCTTGCAGAAAAAGCTATAGCCAAGGAGAAAACTGCAGAAGACCTCAAAAGAAGATCAACAGTTACAGCAGAGGGAGAAAGGTCTGCAAACGCAATAACTCAGGGGGAGCAGACCCACACAGAAAGAAGAAGACACCATTGAACATTAGAGGAATAGCCATATCAAACCGCAGCAAACGTAATGAGCATCATAAATAAAGGTAATTTTCTTTGTTTTACTAGTCTTAGATTAAGTTTTTTTTTTCTTTTTTAAAACAATGTAATCTAGATAGTTAGCTTGTTGTTTTACTTAGGAGTTTTGTTAGCATCAATTTAGGGGGAGATTGATAGGAATGTGCAATCCCTTCACTTCTATAGAAATTGATGAACAAAAATTAGGAGTATTAGTCATGATGTTGTTAGTGTACTTAGGCTGGAAATTAGGTAGGTAGCTACAATGTTGGTCAGATGATAGAGAGCAAACGACCACAAACGGTTATCAACTGATAACCGATATCTTAGTTCAGTCTTCCCTTGATGACCAATTCAATCAACCCAAAAGGTGAGTTCACTATCTTCTTATTTTTTTGGCTTTACAAGGTAGCTAACTTGTCAAAGACGAAGAACCTTGATCCTTGCACAGAACCTTCATTGAACTCTACTGTAACTTCTATTCTTCAGTGCAGACTTATGAACCCTCTTCTTTCTATTCTTCAATTCAGCTCGCTTGAACAGTTTTGAATTTGGATTGTTTTTGCACACTTGTATGTTCAATCTCTTATTCAACAACCATCTCCGTTGCACTATTTTTTGAGCTCTTTGATCCCCTTTTATAGGTTGAGGCTGTACTTGACCTGATGGTGACAACTTGTCACATGTGAACCTTCACTTATATTGATAGCTTACCTTTTTCAGATCCTCGTACTGTCACTCTGAATCTCAAATCTTCGATTTGGTTGATCCTTAGACTTTTGTCTCAAATCTCTGCTGCACTCCAGTTTACTACAACTCAATCTGTATTCAATACCATTGAGACCTCGTATGCACATACCCTTGTTTTTTTCTATTCGCCTTTGTTTGGCAAGCTGCGGTCAGTTTTCGATGAAATATTGCATCTTGTTCTTGTTCTAGAAAGATGAATCCTTTTTCGAGAAAGAAATCCTACCAAGACAGAATTTCAAACTTGATATCCTCTTGCCCAGCAGGCATGACCTCCGAGGAGAGGATGATTCATTCGGATCGACATGAGAGTCCAACTACATTGCATTGCCAAAATCCAT